>WYDI02034245.1:0-38734 GCA_009867235.2 Psittacus erithacus | reverse complement strand
AAGCTAGGGACCAGGTTAGGAAAGCTAAGGCCCAGTTAGAATTAAACTTGGCTAGGGATGTTAAAGACAACAGGAAGAGATTCTTTAGGTACGTAGTGAATAAGAGACAGACTAGAGACAATATAAGCCTCCTTTGGAAGCTATCAGGAGAACTGGCTACCCTGGATTTGGAGAAGGCTGAGGTTCTTAATGACTTCTTTGTCTCGGTCTCACTGGTAAATACTCTGACCACACCACCCAGACGCAGGGACTGTGAGAATGAAGACCCTAGGCCCACTGTAGGAGAGGATCGAGTTCAAGACCATCTTAAGAACCTGAACGTGCACAAGTCCATGGGACCTGTTGAAATTCATCCATGGGTCCTGAAGGAGCTGGCAAATAAAGTTGCTAAGCCACTGTCCATTATATTTGAGAAATCATGGCAGTCAGGTGAAGTTCCTGATGAGTAGAAAAAGGGAAATATAACCCCCATTTTCAAGAAGGGGAAAATGGATGACTCGGAGAATTACAGAGCAGTCAGTCTCATTTCTGTGCCTACAAAAATTTTGGAGCAGATTCTCCTGGAAGGCATGCTAAGGCGCATGAAAAACAACAAGGTGCTTAGTGACAGCCAGCATAGCTTCAGTAAGGGGAAATCCTGCCTGACCAATTTGGTGGCCCTCTATGATGGGGCTATGGAACTGATGGACAGGGGTAGAGCAGTTGACATCATCTACCTGGACTTGTGCAAAGCATTCAACACAATCCCGCATGACATCATTGTCTCTAAATTATAGAGACATCAACTTGATAGGTGGACCAGTCGGTGGATAAAGAACTGGCTGGATGGCCGCACACAGAGAGCTGCGGTCAATGGCTTGGTGTCCAGCTGGAGACCAGTAATGAGTGGTGTCCCTCAGGGTTTGGTGTTCAACATCTTTGTTGGTGACATGGGCAGTGGGATTGAGTGTGCCCTCAGCAAGTTTGCCGATGACACCAAGGTGTGTGGTTCAGTTGGTAACGCTGGAGGGAAGGAATGCCATCCAGAGGGACCTTGACACACTTGTGAGGTGGTCAGATGCCAAACTTATGAACTTTAACCATGCCAAGTGCAAGGTCCTACACCTTGGTTGGAGCAATCCCAGGCACAGCTACAGGTTGGGCAGAGAAGAGATTCAGAGCAACCCTGCAGAGAAGGACTTAAAGGTGTTGGTTGATGAGAAAATGAACACGAGGCAGCAGTGTGTGCTTGTAGCCCAGAAAGCCAACCATATCCTGGGCTGCATCAAAAGAAGCGTGACCAACAGGTCGAAGGAGGTGATCTTGCCCCTCTACTCTGCTCTTGTGAGACTCACTTGGAGTATTGTGTGCAGTTCTGGTGTCCTTAACATGAAAAGGACATGGAACTGTTGGAACAAGTGCAGAGGAGGGCCACAAGGATGATGAGGGGACTGGAGCACCTCTCGTATGAAGATAGGCTGAGAAAGTTGGGGCTGTTCAGCCTGGAGAAGAGCAAGTTGCAAGGAAACCTCATAACAGACTTCCAGTATCTGAAGGGGGCTATAGGCATTCTGGGGATGGATTATTCACTAGAGGCTGTAGTGACAGGACAAGGGGTAATGGGTTCAAACTTAAACAGCGAAAGTTTAGATTGGATGTAAGGAAGAAGTTCTTTACTGTGAGGGTGGTGAGCACTGGAATGGGTTGCCCAAGGAAGCTGCGAATGCTTCATCCCTGGCGGTGTTCAAGGCCAGGTTGGACAGAGCCTTGGGTGACATGGTTTAGTGTGAGGTGCTCCTGACCATGGCAGGGAGGTTAGAACTAGATGACCCTAAGGTCCTTTCCAACCCTGACTGTTCTATGATTCTAAGTTAGGACTTGAAATTAGATAAGGTAAAATTTAGTTTCCAATCGTCTTTAGGCAGTTAGTGGAGCTGTATAGGTTTATAATTTAAATCAAATATAAGGAAGAGAATATAAATGATATCATTTTTACTCTTACCTATCTGTTGGGTTTTGTTTTTATTTTTTTTTATGCATGTTTGGTTTGTTTTTTTTGTTTATTGTGGGTTTTTTGTTGTTGTTGGTTGGTTGGTTTTGGTTTGGTTTGGTTTGGTTTGGTTTTTTGTTTTGCTATAGCTTGGTCCTCTTCTGCCAGTTTTTCCAGGTATTTTCAAGTGCAACCTTAGGTAAAGTGCACACTAACAGTTTTGTAGATCTGTTTAAATAATTTAACATCTTATTTAAAATTTCATTTCAATAAATGTTTGTCCACAAAGATTTGAAATCACTTTTCATGAGTGTTTAAACCAGTCTTACAGTCTGAGCATGCATGTGTCACAGCAAATCTCACAAAAGGTGCAGAGCATCAAGGAAAAATGAATTTACCTTTCTTTTTTAGATTTTTCTTTCTGTGAGCTGTTCAAGAAAGTTTGTTTTTAGTACTTTATCTCTTCTAACACTTGTCTTTCTCAGCTTAAATGCTTTTATGATCTATGTAATGCCGCTGATGCTTATCCCAAATGGAATTGTCTGTGCAGTGCTAAGACTGAGACTCAGAAAAATATATGGTTACTCCTTTCCTCCACACCCTCTTCAAACTGAAACTGAATCCTCTGTCATCTTTCAGTGGAAAGTTTTTGTTTTGGGTTTGTTTTTTTCTTGCTCTATTGACCACAGTGCACTCACCAGGTAATAAAACACCTTTTAAAAGAAACATATGAGGCTATATCCACTGAACTCCAGCACCATTAAATATTTATCGATACAATAGTAGATGTTTCAGTGTGAAATAAACATCAGGCTCTGCAAATTTAATAGTTTCCAGTGGAGGGAATAAAAAGGAACAAAAAAAGAAAAGAAAAGAAAAAACCTCCCAGAGTTTTTGCAGTCACAAGAACTGGACTTAACAAATAAATAGTTCATGATGTGCCAAAACTGAATTGTCAAATGATTGACCACATCCTATATTGCACAAGAAAAAGGCTGCTGTTGTTTTTACAAGTGTGTTTCATTCAGCGTTTGACTTCATTGTGTAAATATTATGGAGCTGACTTTTAAAAATTAACCTTTATTATAGATCAGCTGCAGACAGGGCTGGAGAAGGAAGGAAGCATAGAAATTAGGGGACAGGAGAACCCCTGAAAGTCTTAATCCCATATTTCCTGAACTGAAACTGCGGAAATCTAAAATAGCAGTTCTAGGGGGCTCATGACAAAGAAACATATTTTAAAAGCTGCTTGCTCTTACATCTGAAAAGTAATGAGGGGAAAAAAATACATATACTTTCAGTCACTAGATGGAATTTCCAGGGTAATAGACAGATAAATAGTATGTTATTAAAATTCTGCAGCTGTGGAAAATTTTTAAATTAATTTTTCCAAGCAGAACTTTTAAAAGATATTTAGCAGTTTTGAATGGATTAAAAAAACCCAAACAACCCAAACTTAAATGGCTTAAGGACCATCATGCTTTGGTGGAACTTCAGTTTCTAAGACACCTCGGTGCATTGCAAAATTCTTGTGAGCAGCAGAGTGACAAAGCTGAATAAAGTAATCCAGTTTCCATTCTACATTTTGGTGATATTTTCATCTTGAATCCCTTGCATTGATAAGAGCCACAGAGTTATAGAATCATTTAGGTTGGAAAAGACCTTTAATTATCATTGAATCGACTTAAACACTGCCAAGTCTACCACCACTAAACCATGTCCCTACGGAACATATATACATGTTTTTCAAATACCTCCAGGTGTGGTGAATCCACCACTTCCAGGGGCAGCCTGTTCCAATGCTTGACAACCCTTTCAGTGAAGAAATTTTTCCTAATATCAAATCTAAACCTCCCCTGGTGCAGCTTGAGGCCATTTCCTCTTGTCCTACTGCTTGTTACTTGGGAGAAGAAACAAACACCCACCTCATTGCAGCCTCTTTTCAGGTAGTTGCAGGGACCAGTAATGTCTTCCCTGAGCCTCCTTTTCTCCAGACTAAACAACCCTATCTTTCTTGTGGTGAGTCACCCAGAGCTGGACACAGTGTTTGAGGTGTGGCCTCATCAGCACTGAGTACAGGAGGACAATGACTTCCCTAGTCCTGCTGGCCACACTACGCAAGCCAGGATGTTACTGGCCTTCTTGGCTACCTGGGCACACTGCCAGCTCATATTCAGCCAACTGTCAACCAGTATCATTCACCACCACTCCTATGGCTTGGCCATCCATCCAGTTTTTTACCCAGTGAAGCATACCCTTGTCCAAGCCATGAGAAGTCAGTTTCTTCAGGAGAATGCTGTGGGAAATGGTGTCAAGGGCTAAAGTCCAGTTAGACAACATCCACAGCTTATCCCTCATCCACTAAGCTGTCACCATGTCATAGAAGAGCATCAGGTTAGTCAAGCAGGACCTGCCTTTCATAAACCCATGTTGACTGGGACTGATCACCTGGTTGTCCTGTATGTGCCACATGATGGCACTCATGATGCCCTGCTCCACAACCTTCCCCAGCACCGAGGTCAGACTGACAAGCCGGTATCTTACCTGGATCTTCCTTCTGGCCCTTATCGTAGATAAGAATCATAATTGCTAACCTCCAGTCAACTGGGACATCCTTGATTAGCCAGACTGCTGATAAATGACAGGAAGTGGCTTGCTGAGTACTTCTGACAGCTTCTTCAGTCCCCCTGGTTGAATCCCATGTGGCTCCATAGACTTCTGTGCGTGTCTAAGTGGTGTAGAAGGTTGCTGACCATTTCCCCTTGGACTACAGGAGTTTCATTCTGGTCTTCATCCTTGTCTTCCAGCTCAGGGGGCTGTATATCTTGAGAACAACTGGATGTTCTAAAGCAAAGAAGGCATTAAACACACTAGCCCATTCCTTGTCCTTTTTCACTATGTTTTCCCCTGTATCCAGTGAAGGATGGAGGTTCTCATTAGACCTCCTTTTGCAGTTAATGTATTTATAGAAGCAATTTTTATTGTCTTTTATGGCAGTAGCCAGATTAAGTTCTAGACGCTTTGTCCCTTCTAATTTTCTGCCTGCATAACTTACTTCACAACATCCATATAAACCACCTGCCTTGCTCACCCCTCCTTCCAATGGTAAATGCTCCTTTCTTTCCTGAGTGCCAGCCAAAGCTCTCTGTTCAGCCAGGAGTCTTTCTTCCGTGGTGGCTCATCTTGTGGCACATGGGGACCACCTGTTCCTGCACTTTTAAGGCTTCCTTGAAGAATGCTCAGCCTTCCTGGACTCCTTTGCCCTTCAGGGCTGCCTCCCAGGGGACTCTGTTAACCAGATCCCTAAGCCAAAGTCTGCACTCCAGAAGTCCAGGGTAGCAGTTCTAACCCCCCTCCTTATATCTCCATGAAGTTAATTAAACATTGAAAGTTTCTGAGATAGAGACACAGTCTTTCCTGAACCTATGGACAGTTTTGAGATAAGTGGAATTTAAAAATAAAAAAATAAAAAAAATAATAAATCTGGGAGTTGTTGTTAAACTTGAGCCAGAAATACCAAAACATGGTATCAAATCCCTAAAATTCAAGAGCTTTTTCAAATTCTTTGTGTGTTCCACATTCTTCCTGCTTTGGAAAGTGAAGGGTATTGAATAGCAAAGAATACCTGCAAATAGCTTTCCTCCAGCCCTTTGGTCTCATAGGGTGCTCCAGCCAGGATGGATTTACAAGGTATGAGAAAGATGTGAACTGCTTTTCCTCTCTTACTTCACTAGTTGTAAATGTCGTCTTTTTCTTTTTTTTTTGTGTCGCATCTTAGTCACAGCTCAGAGCCATTCACTTCTTCCCTTTTCCCTGATTCCAGCAGGTCAGGTCAGAAACCTGGGCCATTGCATTTCTTTCTTCAGAAAACATGGGCATAGAACTTAGCAAATTATGTAGAATGGGTTGGTTGCTTATTGTAAAGTCAAAATAGAAAGAAATGCTGTGGTGAGTTCAGGTAATTCTTTGTTTTAATGCAGCAGTTGCTAATAGTAACTGTAAAAAATTATTTTTCATGTACTTCCCTTATTCTTTCTTTTCCTTGAGTGTCAGATCCTTGGTATAAAGCAGAGCCATGAACACTGCCTAATCTCACTGCCTATGTATGAGTCACATGAACACTGCTTAGAGAGTTCATTCAATAGAAATGAGAGGATGAGAGGTTATTGTTGGTCACTCCTTGTATATGCTTTTCAAAATATATATGCTCATTTACCTGGCCAAAAGGAAATCCTTTAAGCAATACAAAGAAAAATAATCATATTTTATGCATGGGCATATCTTATTCAGGTGAATACACATTAAGGTCACTGAGTATTCAGAGCAAACTTAAAGGAGTGAAACTCTTTCTTGGCAACAATAATTCCTTCATTCTGAAAGCAATCACATTGTGTGATTAACAAAACATGCTGCTTATGTTTTGCTCCACATAGGTTAACTGTGTAAAATAGTTCAGATCCCTTCTGAGTTCTAAAGGCTTTTCCTGTATGAGGGTTTGGGTTTGGGTTGCTTTTTGTTTGATTTGGGGTTGTTTTGGTTTTTTTAGTCATTAGTTTGCAGGGCAGAACTTTTATTTGCGTAACATTGTTCTTTGAAAATGCAGAACTAGTATCTATTTCAGTTGCATATAACAACTTCCTCCCCTGGGTTCAGCTGTGATCCAGTGATGAAAATTTGATATTAAAGAACTGATGGAAACTCTAAGTTGTGCTTGCTAAAGAGAGTATGGGTATGAGTTCTGAAGACAGCCAGAGAGATGATAGGAAAACTTATGTACTGGAAGTAGGTTAAATGGTAGCTGACTTATTGTATAAATTACAGAAGCAGAAGATGAGGCTGCAGGTTAGGAATGTATAAATAAGAAGTGGAGTTTAGTCTAGTGGTTTCTAGGATTGTGAGCTGTGGAGAAAGCTCCAAATTCCAAAATGAAATCCAATCCAAGTTCAGATTTTGAAATGAACTGCTTTGAACTCAATCCTGCCTTCGAAGTACATCTGATGATACACTGGATTAACACTTACAGGGCACCTGGTCAAACCTTTTTTTTTTTTTTTTTTTTTTCCCTAGAAAATTCTCATATTTTGCTTCTTTGCATTACAAGCAAGTATAAGAAAAAAGAAGACAGTAACTTATATCTTCTCACCACTGCCACAGAGAACTGGGAGGATACTACATTTGATTTAAAAATTGCATCACACATGATTGAAAAATAGCTATGGATTGTTTCCTTTCCCCACACAAATACTTTATTGAAATGAAAGCATTTTAACATGTCTTCTCCTCTCACTTCCAAACGTTTTCAACTGGTTTTCCCCAGATTATGAGTGCACAGATGTCATGACTAGGATATATCCCCACTTGGGACTGATTCATTATTTAATGGTACAATCTTAGCTGTTTTCTTTAAAATTTCAGAACAGACTTAGCCCACAATTTCAGAATTGTTGATTTAGAAGTGTATGTTCTGCCATAGGCTTTCTATATGACATTGACCATGTTACACAATTTGTCAGTGTTTCATTTGCTTTCTAATTAAGAGGTAATAGTTTTTCTGGTCATCAATATTTTGTATACCTTTTCCAGTTGAACTGAAAAGTCCTTGAAGAGATGTAGTCCCTCAATTAAAAATTATTTATATAATTTAATTTTTTTAAAATAACATATATACATTTCAATGTAATTATTGTGCACCTGCTTCAGCAGATCTAGTCTTTCTCTTTTATTTTTGCCCTAGACAGCACTTCATACCATTTTAATCTAAACTTCCCTAAGCCCAGTATGAAGATACAGGTTATCTGAATATAAGGGGAAAAAAATCATCATAATGAGAATGTCCTTAGAGAAAGGTTTCTGAGAGTAATCATAGAAACTCCACGTAGAAATCCAACTGGATAAAGACCCAGCCAGCCCAATGTAACTTTGAAGTTGGTTCTGCTTTGAGGGGGGGAGTTGGAATAGATGGCCTTCAGGGGTCATTTCCAATCTAAATTATGACTTTTCTGTACTTGAATTCTGTATGTGAATTTGCCAATACAGTCAGTTGTTTCACCAGTCCATTAGATAAGATTATTAATTTAGAAATGGTTGGCCTAGGAGGCCACTTACTAATTAGGGGAGTCACTGTTGCTTGTTTTAACTTACTCTTCTCTAAAGAGCTTTCAACTTGCTTTTAATCCAGTGCTTGTCTGGTAAGGGAGGAGATGTTTGCGGCCAAACTGACAGTGGAAGAGGGTGTCTGGGATAGTAATGTTCCTTTCGTTTCTAAGAAGAAAGTCTGTTCAGTCTAATACAATTGTAAATTCATTAAAAATATGACAAAATTTCAAGAAGGAACAAAAATAAAATATTATAGAAAAAATGCAAGGAACACTTGACTGTCTTCAATAATGGGTTAAAATCCAAAGGCTAAATGAGTTATTCTCTGAAGCTACTGGGTTTTTAAGGCTTTGTGGAACTGTCCTGGGTTCAGCAGCAGCAGTCATTTTTCTCCTTCTTAGTAGCTGGTGCAGTGCTGTGTTTTGACTTTCAGCCTGGGAACAGTGCTGATAACACCGATGTTTTTAGCTGCTGCTTAGTAATGTTTAGTCTGACCAAGGACTTTTCTGAGTCTCATGCTCTGCCAGGAAGGAGGGGAAGTCAGGAAGAAGCAGAGACAGGACACCTGCCCCAAACTAACCAAAGAGGTATTCCATACCACAGCACGTCATGCCCACAGCACATATATAAACTGAGGGCAGTTATCCAGAAGGGTTTGATCACTGCTCGGGTTGGGCTGTGTATCGGTCGGTGGGTGGTTAGCGGTTGTATTCTCTTACCTTGTGATTTCCCTTATCATTATTATTATTGGTGGCAGCAGCAGTGATTTGCATTATACCTTAGTTACTGGACTGTTCTTATCTCAACCCATGGGAGTTACATTCTTTCGATTCTCCTCCCCACCCCTTCAGGAGTGGGGTAGGAAGGAGGGGAGTGAGCGAGCTCCTGCGTGGTTCTGGGTTGACAGCTGGGCTTAAACCACAACAGTTCTTTGTGGAGCCCAACATGGTGCATATTTTTTTCTTTTTCAGGTTCTGTTAGTCAAGAAAACAAAGCAAGTTTGTGTGTTGAGGCACTTAAGTAAATGCTGTATGATACATGCAATACTTTTTTTTTTTTTTTACAAAGGAATAGATTTAATTTTGTTTGGGATTTCTTTTTCTCTGGTTTTGGTGTTTGTTTTTTTTTTTTTTCCCCCTACTGTGTTTTAGTTTTACAGTTATTTTACCTTCAGTGTACTAACGACACACTTTCTTTGGAAGACCTGAATCAGAACAGCCGAGAGGAAGAGCCTAAATCAAAGAATCAGGTAATCAAAATACATAAATACTATGATGTGCTTTTTATTAATTTGATTCTTTGCCACAAAAGAATGTAGTAGAAAAAAATAAACTTTTTTGTTTATGATGTACTCTAGTTCCCTTTATTTCTGTGTGACATAGTTATTTAGAATCTCTTAATAATACCCTGAAGGCAGTATTGAATACTCAGATTTCATCAGCTTTTTTAAGCATTAGAAGTAGTAAAATCTATACAGTCCCTCTTTTCCGTCTCTGAGAGTAGATAACAGTTCATCCAGCTACTGCTGTGTGGCCCACTGTTAATAATGGCCATTAAAATATTCAGAATTAATATTTGATCAGAAACATGAAGACTGAGATCAACATTTTTTTTTTTTGTTTGTTTGTTTTGTCAGGGAGATAAATTGGTTTTGAAAATGATAGAGGTCCATTTATATTACATGTTCATAGTTTAGCTGACTTTTTATGAAATCCTTTGCACAGGGTGAAATTTGAACTTTTCTCTAAATTCACAAATGATGAATCCTTCTTAATTTTGACAGGCTGGAAGCAGCTCAGCCCAGTGTTTCCATCTTAATCTAAACCAGGCAGTTTTTAAATATTTTTTAGTAGTTGTGGATATAGTCCTCAAGCATGCTAAGGAGATGCTATATGGGAGAAATACTGGGGCCTGTTGTTTTACAAGGTTTAATTATTCTATTTAAGGAAGTGCATAAAACCGGTGTTGCTGAGTGCTGTAAAACCTTTTCACCTAAGAAATAATACTGTAAACTTCCTGAGCTTATTCACTGCCCTGGTGAGAATAAATCGTCCTAGAAATTTGTGTTCTGCTTTTTCAGTCTTTTATTTGGTTTTGTTGTTTGTTTTTCTGGAATGTGCAACAGTTAGAGATCTTGCGAAAGACATACTTTTGCCTCTTCAAGAATCTACAGATCTTGAAAGAGATAGACACATCTAAGCCCTCCCTTCAACTCTACATCAGATATGTATGGGTGACATGGTTTAGTGTGAGGTGTCTCTGCCCATGGCAGGGGGGCTGGAACTAGATGATCTTAAGGTCCTTTCCAACCCTAACTATTCTATGATTCTGTGTAATGAGGAGAATCAGTGCAAATTTTCTACTTTGTTGTAAATGGGAAGTTAGACAGTTTATTTCTGGAGAACATGTGATGAGCTTTTTATTAGCTGTCTCTGAGGTATGAAGTTGACATATAGACATGGAAAGAAAAACTATGACCAGATCACAGGTGTTCAACAGATCAAAATATGAACATGGAACTAACCTTTTAAAAAAAAAAATCTACCTTCTTAATTTCAGAGGAAAGTGTACATGGAGATATCTATGATAACATTTGATAATCTGATTTAAATTCTCTGTCCTGACAATTCATAAATGTCCTGACGTTCATAATCTCCCACCCCATCCCAACACCTTTGTCTTTGTTGTGTTGCTTTAATAATGTCAGTTGTAAAAACTAATGAATGTGTTTCTAGTTGAGCTATGGAAAGCTTCACTTCCAGTTCAGAATGGCATGTACAGCTCAAAATGCAGCCATTTGTACTATCTCAAATATAACCTTAATCAATGCCTGGGACAGGGACAAAAATACAAGAACTGCAGTGGAATAGTTCAGTTTCAAAGAGTTACAAATGCAGAACTTGGCAAAGACAATCATAACAGCACTTCTAGTTCACAGGAATCCTTGTAAGAGCAGCAAATGATTTTTCAGTGGGAGATGAAGGAATTAGTTACAATGAAAGAAAGGAATTTTAAGATCAAGGTAGTTGTGCAAGACAGTGTAATGATAAAAACAGTAACGGTAGCCACACCTGACAAGCCAGAGGCAAGAATATACAAACTTCACATATTAAAGAAAAATATTTCATTTCAGTTTCATTTTAAGCTACTATCTCATAATTTTTCTAGGCCTACACTAATTTTTTTATTATTGTAAAATGAAGAATAAACTTTTCAACTCAACAGTATTTGTGCTTTTATAGATCTATATCATGTTCTTTTCAATTATCTGTTAAAATATTTGTACAGGCCACTTCTGAACTCTGAGCATTGAACTGTTCTGGATCCTATTGCTAATATTCTTCCATTGTAAAACATCATTATATAATACCATACTGTGTTTCCTTTTGATCAACAATTAATTCACAAATATCTTACCTATTAGCTCCTGGTGCCCTCTTTATTAAGGGCCTTTGAGGAAAGACTTTATATTCAAGAAAGCTTTTTAAAAATCTGAGTATATTACACAGAGTAGGAGTACAGATTAATTATGTATGGATAGCGAGCTGATTCTTTCTGTTAGCGTTCTGTAGTACTGTTCATTCTGTTTATTGTTGCTTGGCTGGAAACAGTATCTTTAAGTCTTTATAAGGGTACTAGTACTCTTACTGATTCTTTAGGAATTGTGTTGCATCTAATATGCGGTGATCATGAACTACATGTCAGACATTATAAGAAGAAAGCTTTGGTCAAACTGGTATTGAGAGACATGTAAGCAGCATCTTAATGGCTCTCTGAGGCTGACTTGATTGGTTGAAGATATTTTAATCTTAGACTTTAGGAACAAAGTGGCATATATCTACTTGCTGACATCTATAACGCCTACAGGACATATTTTGACCATAATTGTTGCCAAGCAAGCTGACTCAAAAAAAATACTCAGTTTTCAGAAACATTTTCACAGGAAAATTAACTCTGAAACTTTTTTAATTGAAAATTGAGTTTTCGCGGTTTTCAACCAAAATTTGGTCAAGCTGCGGAAAGTTTATTTTAAGTCAAAGCATATTCATGCATGTATGTGTCACTTCCCTTATCTAGCTCCTAAGTAATTCTAAAATGCCACTATGCAAATTTTAAGGTAGAAAAGTTTTATAATAGGGCTTTTAAATGCTCATAGATAAAGGCCTCTTTTCCACTGTTGTCTGGTTTTCATATCAAGGTGGTCTTTGTAAAATGCTAGAACAGCACTATCTTGATTGTTAGAGCTGAAACTTCAGAATTTAAATCATATGACCTAGCTTCTATTCTGTAATTATCCACACACAAGCACCAGATTAAAGAAGGCTTCCACAAAACGTGTTTCACTGTGGAATGTAGAAAGGTGAAGGGAGAAAGGGGAAATGCAATAACTGACAACAATAATCCATTGCAGACAAACTACCTACTCACAGGATATATAAACATGTTTAAGGCCCATATGTTTGTAGAGGATTCCAAGATTTAAGTTGTGGTATCAGCAGCAAAACTTTGCAGCTTTGCTGCACCTGATTTTCCCAACTTGATCATCTCTTAGCTGTGATATGGGTGTTTTCCACAGAATTAACCCAAATTTTAACAAACACTGAATATAAGTAAAATGTGGTTTATGTGTGCCTCAATCCCTTCTGTTCACATTCCCTTGTCCTCATCCAGTGACAATGATTTATTTGCACTGTTCTGGACCTCCATTTCCCTGCAGCCCCCACAGCCTGCTCTGCTCTGGCTTAGGCCAACTTAGGAAATGATTTGAGTTCCAAACAAGAACCAGTGTCTCTAACACATCTGCTCATAATAACTACACATAGAAAGAGTAATAATTTGTCATAGTAATATGAGCATACAGCACAGTGGTCTTAAGGAGGCACATTTAAGTATCAAAATTAAGTTAGAAAAAAATATATTCCTTCATGTAATTTCTTCTTCTACAATGTCCTTATTTTCAGGACAGAATGTAGTGTTTACACAATCAAAGCTCCTTGGAGCATCTCCTTTTGAAAAGGTTACAGTCACTGTGACATGTTTTGGTAGCTGCCAAAGGAGCTTTTTTACTACAACACCTCACTATTAGAAGAAAGTATAAACTATCAAAGGACCGAGAGACTGTAGTCTGAAAAAAAAAGGCGGGGGGATGGGGGGCAGGGGGAGTAGGGGCTGTCAGGGAAAGCTTCAGTGATGTAAAACCATGAACATTCATGTTTTCATTTGAAAGTACATGAACAAGAGTGTTTATTTTAGGCACTTAAAACAACAATAACTAAGTCAGGAAAGATCATTATACTGGAATTAAGGAAACTATGCATTTATAAAAACAGTCTCCAATAACAAAGTCCCTTTTGGAGAAATGCTACCTTCTGTGCTGAATGGTAAGCTATCATTTTGTGCTGAGCTAATTGTTAGTAGCATGAAATGGACAGTTAATAAAGTGCAGCCCTATGAAGTTTTCATTGTTGGTGGTAGTGTAACTCTGTTCCTAAATATATGGAGATTTTATTTCCTTCCCCTGCTGTTTCTTTACCGTGCATTTTTAGAAATCAGTACATTTTGGCTGCTGTCAATTTTGTATAGAAAATAAAAAATGAACCAAATAATGAAAGCGGCTGCCAACGTGGAACAGGAGCAAATCCCATAAATAAACGGTAATCTTACAAAACTAAACCCTGTTTACTTACCAAAAAAAAAAAAAAGGCAAACCATTAACAAAGTAAGGACAACATCTGCAAATAGTGATAAAGCTTTGCAGCAACAGTTTTGAAAAAGTCACCAGAATTGATAAATGATATTCTATATAAGCGAGGATCATCAAAAAGCAAACATTTGCACTACTGAAATCTGTGCAGCACCAGTTTGCAAAATTACAAAAGGCGTTGGATTTTAAATTCTTACCCTACTGTTATCAATCTGTGTACTTTAGGAAGGAATATTTCATAGGAAATTTATTGCTTCATGTAACCATGAATTGGTACTATATTTTCCACCACAAGTATGTTAGCTTAAGCACTTTGATCATCAGCCGGTAATGTAAATATAAGTATAAAATGTACTTCTATTCCTTTGAAAATAGGAATCATGTAAGTTTATGCTTTTCTGCATTAAAACTTAGTCAAGTACATGCTTAAGTTAAAGGCGTATATATTATTTGTCTGAACCATACCTGAATTCTGAAGTTAGGGATTTAGATGTGGCTTTACGTTTTCAAAAGAATCAGTGCATACCAATCCAGATGCCACTGGTTCCTATTTTTATTTTTATGTAGCATATGCTTGATGGGGAGATTTTATCTTGGTGTAATTCTGATATAATTGCTTTTCAAATATTTGGTACTATTGAAAACATGCTTATTCTGGTTTGGTGCATAAATAGGAATCAAGGCTGTTATCCAGAGGTCCCAAGCCTGTCAGTTTTTAAAAGACATTTGGGCAATGTCCTTAACAACATGTTTTAACTTTTGTTCAGCCCTAAATTGATCAGGCAGTGAGCCAAGATGGTCCCTGTAAGTCCCTTCCAACTGAAATACCCTACTCTATTCTATTCTATATTCTGTTCTTTCCGATTCTTTGTAGAATTTTATTAATTTCACCTCGACATCAACCTTAGTTCAAAGTCTAGTTCTCTTCTCCAGGGAGAATGTGAGTCATCTCCACTCTCTTACAGTTCACTCTTTGAAAGAACCTCTCTCTGCACATTGAGTGGAGGAGTCTAGCAACTTGGTGCTCAAAACATATGCACACATTAGACATTTCAACATCATAATATTGGGTGTTTATTTGCTTAAAGTTGAATGGAAATAACATGAACCTTCATACCTACCTTCATATGCAAGAACTTCTTTCAGTGAGATGACAGGACAAAGATGTGAAGCCATGCTTCTGCTGAAGAGCATGAAAGATGGCTTTACAAGTCAAAGGTGTTTTCCTTGGGTTTTTTTGTTCTACAAAGGTAAGGTCAGTTTCAGAAAGTAAGCTCCTGGTTAACATAGGGGCCATTTAATTTTTTGTTAGTGGTCACGTCTATACTTTAGAATTATACACTTGCCTTCTGTATATCAACTTCAGATTTTTGTGTGTGTGGGGAGGAGGAAGCCATGCACAGTACCATACTTTGTAGCTTAAATCTAAACCTATTGGTATCAAAGGAGAACTTTTCTATTCACTTTGTTCAATTCAGAGTCAGTCCCTTGCAGCTCTTTTCCTTCAGCTAGAAAACGTGATCATATCTTTAACCTCAGAAGTTGGTACAAGTCTTGAGCAGGGACAAAGGGCTGTGTGTGGCTGCTAGATTTGATTCGCATCACATAGTACTACAGAAATAGTGTTTAAAAATGTCATCACTCTTAGTGAAGCCTGGTAGTGGCAGGCTTAAATAAACACAGTCCTAGTGTATTCTTGCTGCTTGGAGGCAGCAGTCTGTCGATGTTTGTTGACATGTTTGTCCAGTGTCAGAACTTGCCAACACTGAATTCCTTTTTAAGAATGATGAGGATTTTAGAGATCTGTCTGGCAGAGGTTTGCAAATTCATTGCCAGTAAAAAAAGAAGAATGAAGAGGAGTAGGGAAGTGACCCCAGGAGGGAAAGTTCTGAATTCTAATGTTTGGTTTCTAAGTTGTGGTAGAAAGTTTGCTCCTATAAACAGAAGCACAAAAGGAGAACTGAGCTTCTCTAATAAACATTTCACTTTTATTACTCCCTTCTCATTAATTCATTCCTAGCTTCTCTGAAAAAAGAGGTTTGCAACAAATTCTGCCTGTATTTGTAAGGGACAGAGAATTTTAGAGAGCTGCTCAGAGCTCGTTACCCCTTAGCACATGGAAATACTGTGGGTTATTTGAGGTTTTAACTAAGAATATTTTACCTTTTCTCTGAGCCACAAGACTGAATATTAAATAATGGTCTCCCAAATGGATGGTTGAGGGAGTCTTGGTGAGAAATAACACCCAATGGTGCATTTGTATTCCAAACATATTTACTATAATTGTCTGCATGCAACTTTTTATATGTTCAGATTACAAAACTATACTGACAAACATATCAGGAAGAGTACTCTTGAATAATACATTCCACCAGAAATGCTTGAAAGTTGCTCAACTAATCAACAGAAATGCAGATTCTGCCTTTATAATTTATTTTGCCTTTTGAATATGCAAATCAAAGCACATTCTCCCCAGCTGTTTAAGAATATAAGGAAGAAGTTTTGGAAGCAGAAAGAATAGTATATAATTAGAATGGAAAATATTCAAACTTAATTTCTCAATAAACAAATTAATTATATTCCATAGTGGCTAACAATTTTGCTTTCACTTCCAGACACATGGGTTGTAATGTCTGACCTATTTCAGCTCCCTTTCCTCCAGTCTCACCTCCAGCCATCTATTCGTTTACAGATAATTCTTATTTTTTCCATCCTCCTACAATTTGTAAACACTTTGTCCCAGAACTATGGTATTATATCTGTTCTCCATGCCCACTTATCACTGACCAGTAAACCTCTCCTCCTGCTCCTCTAGTGTAACAGGGGTATCTGTATCTCTTAAGAACTTCAATACAGTCACTGCTGTCTCTCTGACTTCTCTATTATAATAATACATAAGCTTCAAATTTTCTCCAAACCTCACTGTTACTTCTTCACATTCATAGCTTGTTTTCCAAAGACAGTGATTTTTGTTTGTGAATTTGTCTTCTTTTGCTCCCAGTCCTCACACCTGCAATACTGCCTAACACAAATACAGTATAAACATATTATATTTATACAGCATAGTTTGCAAAGAATTATCAGACCAAGAATTACTTATTTCAATACAATTTTGAGTATGTCTTAGTTAATGAATTAGGACTTATAAGAAAGCTTGTTGATAATTTCAGCTCTGTACCTAAATTGCCTGGTAACTTCCTACCATATTCTGATACACTGTCCAGCTTTTCAATTAGCCAAATCTGACTAACAGCTTTACTGAGATAATTCTTCTTTTACAACAGACTAACAGAGAGGAACATTTTTTTTTTAATTAGTAATTACTATTATTATATGCATAGCTGAGACAATGGCTGGAGCTGCATTGAAATAGACAAAGGGCCCCAATCAGAAGTTCATGAAAGTGTTGTAGATGGGGCCTTTGACATTGCTATTGACCATGGGTAATTAAAAGGTTAAAACTTGGGCTGCTATTGTTACAGCTAAGATCAATGGAGGCAGAAAACTTTTTCTGCATTTTTTCAGTTGCTTAACATTGTTGACCATAGGCTACCAAAAGCCATGTCCACTGGGTTAGATGATGCATAAGAACTGAACAAAAGTACAGTCTCTGTCTTGAGAGTCTATGCTCTAAGATTAAGGGGAAACTATATTTGAAGATATAAACAAGGAAGTATTTACAATAGAAACATATATGGCTTGGTTTACAGTATCTTCTTTTTGGAAACAACTAACTGTTCCTTGTTGCCTTCATTGTCAATGTGAGTCAGGCGCTGTATCAACTGTTAACCACTCTCTGGCTAAAGGGATGCTTGCTTGCCCTACAATGTTGCGTTACCAACTTGCAGAAAATGATAAAAAAGCAATGATCAAATCTTTCTTTCTGTTTTACAGCATGAGAGATGCTTCAAGATTCTTAAAGAGTGATTTTTGCTGTGATTAAGGATTGCAACAGTTTGCCCAAGAAGAAAAAAGAAGTTTCACTTGCATACAAACCCTGCGATACTTTTGCAGGCTTTACGCTTTCCTGTCAAACTGTTTGTCCTTTTTTTTTTAATAATAAGTATGTACTTATAAAGGGAGAGGGTTTTACAGTCCCAGCTGCACCACATGACCATGAAAAACAAGACACAGACTCCCAGTCAAGCTCTTAAAGGTATACTGTTGATGCAAAGTGTCAAGGACTAATGTTTAAATTCATAATCGTAGGTCTTACACTAGGCACACTTATATTCAGCACAATTATCTGGTTTAGAATTTCAGATATTTTTCTGCAGTCTTATAAAAGGAAAATATTTCTCATTTCCTTTCTCTCATAGTTATTTAACATCTTAAGGGAAATTAAACCTTTATCACAGAATCATAGAATGATTTGGGTTGAAAGGGCTCAAATCATTTTTTTAAAGTGAGAGTTTTGCTTAGAATGAATGAAGTTTTGAAAGGAAAGAGGGAGGAGAAAACACAAACCCAGAAAACCCCAACAGTTCTCTGACCCTGCAGTTCCCAATCCCTTTCAAACCTGCAAATAGTAATTCTCATTAATAAGACTCATGTAATATGAACTTAAAGACAAGGGCATATACCTTTAAAGCTACTCATAGCCAATAACTGTTTGACTCCAGACTGCATCAGTATTCAGTCCTACTCTTAAGTTTTCTAGTATCTAGTCACCTTATTTATCTTTTGTCAAGCAGTCTTTACTTTGGTGTCAAATATTTTTTGGAATCTGTTGCAGCTGACCCTTTTTATCATTGTAATCTGACCTCTGCTTTCATTTTCTCATGTTGCAACTACTGTCGTACTTGCTTTAACTTGTTAGGTAATTCTAGACAATTAACATATCCTCATCCTTTCTCCTTACTGAGTCAAGTTGTACATATTAGACTTATTTAAGGTATTGTAAATCATTCCTTCCAACCCTTTAATATTCTTTGTTGCTTTTCTCTAAGGCCCTTCAAGTTTGTTGACATGATTTGAATGAAATGCCTCATGCTGAAAGCCCTTATCTCAGGGACTTCTCAGCATTGTGCAAGTTGCTTGGCAGTTCATACTGCAAGGCAAGTACGTTTCCTTCACATGTTTGTAGTAACTTATGACAACAAAAGAAAGAGGACAAGATAGCTCAGAAGTGAGAAAAAAAGTGATTGTCACTAGTTCTGATGATCACCTAGGGTGGTAGCTGAGACAAAATTGAACAGCGCTGCTTATGAGACATACACTGTGAGGTGATCTGCTGTGCATTCAGATGGATTTTGTAGTGGACGGCACTCATCTACCTTGTTTATCTAATGTAGCTGGCTGGCTAGAAAAGCTCTCCTTTCTGTCAAACTACATTAGCAAGATTGCCAATGCAAAATTAATTGACAAGCGTGGTGACTGGCAGAGCAATCCCTTCAGGGCTTAGAGGTTAAACATCTGTCTGAAATGATGCTTCCGAAAAAGCTTTGCATAACTGCAGCAATATTTTGGGCAAGCACTTAATGTTTTTGCTGATGAATGACAGCAATAAAGAAAAGAAAAGACACACACATTGGGATGTGTTATGCTAGAGCTTGCTAGCAGCTTCACCAATCTACTAAAAGGTTATAATGCCCAGAACATATAAGCTTTTAAGCTCTGTCTCTACGTTTGAATTTGATTGTGTTTGGTACAAGTTGTTAGTGACCCAGCCAGTTTGTGACATTTTCTATTATATGAGTGTTTATCTAAAAATACACATTTCTTGCACATGGATAAAAAACGTTAGGTCAAACTCTTAATGAGAAGTTTTTAACAGAGAAGAATGCTGAGAGAGAAAAAGCAAGTCCTGATTTTTTGAAACCTTATTCTCAACCTACTGTAGATGGTGACCCAGTCATCTTAGCCAGAAAGCAGTGCTGGTTTTTGCATCTGGACTGATCACCCTAAGATTTCTTTCCTTTCGTTCACTAAAAATAGGCTTTTTATGACAACATATAACGCATACACATGTCTAAAACATAAATAACATATACTGGTTGGTAGTATCTTGGAAGCTCTAGTTTCTGTTCACTAACATCCTTAGTTTGGTCTGATGTTGTTTTATAGCATCAGAGTTAATATAGAAAGTATACTCTCTTCTGAAAGCTCATTAGTTCAGAAGCCTAGGTAGACATCAGGAATCATGCCTACCCTCAGAGTTTTACCTTTGAGGTCTGTTGAAGGCCCCTTCCTGAACAACAAGGGAAGCAGGACTCAACATGTTCTGCCCCTCTAGAATCTGAAGACATCCAGATAATATTCTGGTGTTTATTCCTGGAGTCACACAACAATGTATGTAAAGCAGCAGCTCCAGTACACTTCCTCACCCTTGCTCGAGTCAGAGAAAACATACAGGAAAATAATGCTAGAGTTATAAATAATACACAAAATAAATAAGTTTTATTTCAATACTATTTCAAGTGTCAGAAAAATTGCAAAGCATTTAAGTTTTGCTCACAAGGAGCCAGAATTTTGAAAGCATATATTTGAGTAGTGAAGATGATTCAGGGATTTTTAAGGATTAACAGCTTTTCTTGAGTATATCAAGTTTTGCATTTCTTACTCATACTTACTTGCTTACATTTACTAATTCTATGATGGCTTCTCTCTAAAGGAAGATTCTAAATGTTCAAAGTCCCATACTGCTCCTTTTGAGTAAGTCTGATTCAACTCTTTCCAAGTCTGGCTGTAGTCTTAAATGATTGGTATGCCTTCCTCATCTTTTGCAGTTCATCCATTGCAGCTTGCAGATCATTCAGCATCCCATCTTCCCTTGAGGAAGGATTAAAATGTGAATTCACATGAGATGGGAAATCTTCCCATCATTAGAATATGTACTTTTGCAAAATAAAAACAGATCATGGATTTATGTTCAAGCCCTAAAGCCTTAAGTAAATTGCCTATGGGAATGCACAGTAGGATGCAGTTAGCAAAAAACCGGTCTGGCCATCAGGATTGCATTATTTATTTATTTGTATCATTAAATTCTCAGTACAAGGACAAGCTCAATTAAAGTCAAGTCAAGCAATTAAAAGTACCAAAAAATGGCAGTCAGAGGCATGAGACTATGATATGGTGATTTTTTTTTTTAAGTTATTGTTACTTTTGGGTTTAACATTACTGTTGTTTCCATGTTTACAAAGATCTTTCAGTTTTATACCCTTAAGTGTATTGGCAGTAACTATGAAAAGAGTTGTACAGTTTGAAGCATAAAGTGGTGACTACACTAGGGGACACAGCAAGAAATATTAGCTTTGTTCATATGATTGTTTCATTTATTATATAAATTCAGATTATATATTTGGTAATCCTGAAGACATTGCTATAGTTTTCATTACCAAAGCAATAAAATACTTCTTCTGACAATCTTCATTTTTATTTATTCAATATAAAATAAGGCATTAGAGGATAAAGGACAAAATCTAAAAATTCACTTTCAGTGCTCAGTGCACTGCCAAATTTCTAAGTGCCTGTAACTAGCATGAAATTCATAGTTTTAAACTATGCCATAGGTGAAATCTGAGCACCAAGAATAGAAATGCACTATAGTCTCTTTCTATGTGGTGCTATCTGACATGGCTAGCAGATGGTAGCCCGAGAAAAAACATAGATATGAACGTACACTGGAGGAGAAGTTGAGATACTTTCCTCCAAGCTCAAAGAATGAAACTTTCCAGCACTTGGAATTTTTGCCTTTAATTGGTCTTTCTAGTCTGCCCCCTTTCTACCAAATAACACAGAAGGATCACCCTTATTTTTTCGGTGGAGATGACTGAGAAAGCCACTGAAAGATGTGAGGTAGATGGTTCAAAGCATTAATTATTCTTCTTTGATTAACTTCACCTCCTGTAGAGCAAATATGGTTCTGAATGGCCTTGGTTTTGTTGGAATTGAAGAGGGAAGCAGAACATATTAATCTTCTTTTTTCAAAACACAGATTTAAGGAAATTTTCCACAACAGCTGTTAAGCTGTCAAGTCACCAGCAGAATGCATAACTGAGAATAGAGGCCAACATGTTGAATGCCTTTGGAAACTCAGTAATCTCAGTACCTAAGTACTAGTTTTTAAAAGAAACTTGTTCCTTCTGCAGCGTAAGGCTTGTTTTCTGCAATGGCCTTTGATGGTAAAATCTAGCCATGGAATGCATCAGACAGCCTAGAAAATAACTTGAATGGTGAACGCAGATCAGGATTTGAATCCTGTCTATTTTGGAAACATAATTTTATGAGTGATAAGTGAACTTTTCAGTGCTCAGAGGATTGGAGTAGATAAAGGTTGAAAGAGTGAAATTCTGGCTGTAGTATTTTGACTTTTCCATAACCTGCCTAAACAAGCCAGTCACTTAGAGCCAAATTCAGACTTTGTGTTTGTGGAACTAATCCCACTGTGTTCATTTGTCTGCTGCTCGTCTATACCAGAGCGGAGCTTAACCTTATCTTTTTGCAAAGTTGGTAGGGATTATACTTCCTTACACCCTTTTAAGAATGATTCCTATAGATGGGGTACACCACTCTCCTAAAAGAAAATGCTTCTTACTTCTCATTCTTCACTAAGGACAAAAAGAGCAAAGTAAATCCAATAAAGAACAATAAATTTAGTTAGTATGTTGGATTTTTTCAATATAAAATTGGGAAAAAATATTATTATTTTAGGATCCATGTCCTCACCTTCTTAGGCCATTTGCCATGATCTTGTTTTCTTGTTTAAGCATATTTTCTGCATGTAGAAAAGTCTTCCTGATTGGTCATCCCTCTGATAGCACACGTAGAACTTCAGAACTATCTTCATTATTAGGCAGGAAAACCAAAAGAAAGTTGCCTCTACGGAAGTCAGGGGAATTTCCACTGGAGGCTGACTCCTTTTCCAGTCTTGCATATCATGGCAGAAGAGTAGTTTATATGGCAGAAGAGTAGTTTATATGGCAGCAAGAGAAGTTAGGGCAATCCTGTTATAACCTTGTCATTTTAGCCATCAAAGAACCCAGAGTAGCCCAATACATTCTGAAAGGGAACAAAGCCAGCAAATTCTCTTTTTTTTTCTTTTCAAAAATCTCAGCATGGGCTGATTATGCACATTCTACACATAAAATGAATGTGAAAATATCAGTATGGATGGTGAGGAAAAAAAATTAAGCCACACGATTCAGTATCAATTACTGAGTCAATTGTTATCAATTGCTTTCATGACCAATTGTAACTGCAGATTTTGTGTATTGTTTTGGCAAGGCTGAACTGGAGTTTATCTTCTGAACATTTTGCAAAGATATGCTCACATCTTTAAGTAAAGCCTTATAGCTTATGTTCATTTCTAGTTTATTTTACCTTTATTAATGCAGTGCAATTAAAAAGCCTTTATGTATGTGTATGAATGTATAGGAGATGTGAGAGACAAGTGTTTCTTTTACGTGTTATGGAGATGAAAGTGAAATTCTCAAGAACAGAGAGTAGTGTAGTGGAAAAATTTCTGTGAGCTTTGGCATTATAACTGCTAGGGCATGGTTCTATCTGCAGCTAAAGAATATTTCTTCCAATAATTGAATACAAAAACATTTGTTATGATTTCTTCTGAATAGGCAGGGAAAGAAAAGCAGAAAGATTAAAAGCAGGAAGACTGAAAGCAGAAAGCAAGAAGAGAAAATGTGAAAAAAGTGGATTATCTTAATTTAACACCTCAGTAATGGAGGTCATGTCTATATGGCCATTCAGTTACTGTGCTAGGCCTACATTAATGATCTACATTAATGACAGTGGATATTAAATCCCTGTGCTTAAGACATGTAAAACTTTCAGAATGTGACATAACTAACTGAAGACTGAAAAAAGGATGACAGTATTTTCTGCACTATCTTGCCAGTTCTTGATTCTGTATGCAGTCTTGGCCTGCCTTCTCTTTCTGTTTCCATGAGTACTTTTCACATGTTTTTAGGGGGGCATGCAGCCTTGGTTTTATGGTTGCCTTTACCTCAGTGTAATTGTTTCAATGTGTTCACTATAGTTTTAATACGCCAAGCCATGAAGTTTAAACACTTCAGAGAATTCACCTGAATGGAAAGAGTTGGTGACGGTTGAAAATGACATACAATACTGTTAATTTAAATAAATATAAATCAACTTGCAGAAGGGTTGTCCAGATGGGTTGTTTCTTTAGCAGAAATAATGGGGTGGGTAGCAAATCCAGAGTTCATTAAGGTTTAAAAAAATCCATTTGCTAAAAAGAAAAAGCAAAAGCTGCCAATAAAAGCTTTTGCACAGCCATAGGAATACTGCTTTCAAACTTCTTGAATTTTTAATGCATTGGGGAAGAACGGGGCAGCGAGGAAGAGAATTAATACAGACATTTTCAGTGAAATATTTCAACATTTTTAATGGGCTCCAAAATGCATGCTCTGAAGCTACTGTGCCTATAGCAGAAGAAATGCAGTAATGTAATTTCAATTCAGAGAGGGTTTTTTCATTACAAAAGAAAAAGTTCTGACCACTGGAACCTAAGGAACATTTTAGCTGGCTAAAATCTCCATCCAAAGCCAAAGAATACCATATTGAATTGCCTTTTTTTTTTTTTTTTTTTCTTTTCACTTATCATTAATTTTTAATGTTCAAGGAGAACTTTTACTGTGTACCTTCTATATCCTCTAACATGGATGGAGGCCATCCAGAAACTTGTTTTTGTCAAATGCATTTTCTTAAATACCAGCACCCTTTTTTATTGTGTCTCAAAGGATATATTTTTAACAGTGTATACAAGACTGGATGGCTCAAATCCTGACTCTGTATTTGAATACAAAAGTTGTATTTAACTTGGTGTTGCTTCATTGTCATCAAGATCTACTAGTACAAGGATTTATCCCTTTTCCCTTATGCACTCACATCACTTAAGGGTCCTTTTACTGTGTTGAATGAAGCATTCTTATTGCATTGGGATATTTTGTCACTGCAGCTATACCTCATTATAAATTTGTGTTCAATTTCCTTTACATTTGCATCAAAAGAAGCAGGACCAGCAGGCTGAAGGAGGTGATCCTGCCCCTCTGCTCTGCTCTCATGAGACCTCATTTGGATCACTGTGTGCAACTCTGGTGTCCTCAACATAAGCAGGACATGGAGATGCTGGAGCAAGTCCAGATGAGGGCCACGAGGATGAGCAGGGGGCTGAAGCACCTCCTGTATGAAAGCAGGCTGAGAAAGCTGGGGCTGTTCAGCCTGCAGAAGAGAAGGTTGCGTGGAGACCTCATAGCAGCCTTCCAGTATCTGAAAAGGGCCTATAAGGATGCTGAGGATGGACTCTTCATTAGGGACTGTAGTGACAGAACAACTGGTAATGGGTTCAAACTTAGGCAGGGGAAGTTTAGGTTAGATATAAGGAAGAAGTTCTTTACTGTGAGGGTGGTGAGGCACTGGAATGGGTTGCCCAAGGAAGTTGTGAATGTTCCATCCCTGGCAGTGTTCAAGACCAGGCTGGACAGAGCCTTGGGTGACATGGTTTAGTGGGAGGTATCCCTGCCCATAACAAGGGAGTTGGAACTAGATGATCTTAAGATCTTTTCCAACCCTAACTTTTCTATGGTCCTATGATTCTATGATTCTGTTCCAGTATTGATGTTTCCTGGGTGTTTATATCATTATGTATTATCTATTATTCAGATCATCGTATGTCAGATTTTGTGCTGAGCTGATTTTTTTCTAGGATCAGTCTCATTTCATAATGCTTTAGCCAAAGATTCTCATCTGTTCTGGTTAATTTGACATACTGCTGCATTTTCACAGGTATTCACAAACTCTTTCAAGTTACTATCATTTGTAGATGTAACTATTAACTTTGAATTTCTTTTTGTAAACTACTTTTATGTATGCTAAATAACAAAAACTATTACTGATTACTATTACCATACTATTACTATTACTGATTACTGCAAATTGCAAATGTTGATAACTTGAAGACAGCTAAGTTGGTTACAGATTTGGACAGACATATTTGATTTTGGCTCTTTGAACTGTTGTGAAAGCAATGATTTAAAAGGCTGACATACATTTTATATATTTATAACTTGCCAAAATATTCTATCATTACGTACACTCATATGTATATATGCATATGTATGTATGTATTTATGAAACAGTTACCTCTGGAAAATGTCCTTGTAACAGGGAAGATGTCAAAATAAAGAGGAGTGATTGTTTTAAGGAGCTGACTTTTGGCTGGTCAGTTACACCTGAAAAATAAATAATCTGATGAGAAAGGATTTACTATGCATATTCCCCCAAGAACGTGCTCATGAAATTATCTCTATAATGAAGATCACATTTGCCTTACTAATTTAAGGAGGATCCATGAAAATCTGACCAACCCATTGCTTAATCTGTCCTTGTAATGTAATGGCAAACATTTTCTCACCTTTAATAGAACACGAAGACCAGTTTTCTAGGCATTGTTTAGCTTATCAGATCTAGTATCATTATCACACTCTTCTATTCTTTCTGTTCCTTTCCACAATAAATTATTTTTTCTGTTGTGACTGTAGTCTTATTTACCTTTTTGGTCAAGATATGCATGCTGTGAGGCAAAATTCCAGTCTTACAAAACATTAGGAAGATTCAGAAGAAAAGTAACATGGTCAAATGCCTGGCTATTTTTTTTAAGAGCATCTTATCTTGTTGTGAACTTCATTTGATATTGAATACATTATTACATTTTCTCAGCTAAAGAGAGAGACTTACTCTTTCATAATAAAGTGATCTGATAATTGGTTCATTGATGAACACATGCACTTTCCCCTTTTAAGTAGTATACAATAAATGTAAAGGTTGATGTAAAATGTGTTGCACAATAAGAAGGCTTTAAGCTTGGGGTGTTGTTTTCAATTACTTTTCAGTTCTTTTTCATCATTTCTATATATATATATAATCTAATCTAATATATAATGATGTCAAGAATGGGGTAATAAGCTTTATTCTTGTAATGTGTAGTGTCAGTAAATGTATTATTTAAATGGTGCACTGGATCTTGAATATCATACTTTCATTTATAATGCCAAATGCATATAATTGTCATGTCACATACCTGATAACAATGACTTGGTTTCTTTAAGGCATTTTCATAATGGATGGATTTTGCTGCATGAAATATACTTTCTCCTTTTGCAGGAATTAAAATGATCTCCTGAATTTAATTAATGAATTGACACACAGGATCAAAATTAACATGAACTGATTTAATTCTGAACTGCACTGTTTCCAGCTAGTTTTTTTTTTCTAATGCACTAAATGCTTTGCTTGTGTATGTATGCATAAATACACTTAGTGAATAAATTTAATAAAAATACAGTATTTGTTTTAGCCGAACCCTGCAAAGCAGCTAGTATCTTAACTCCAAACATATTCCAGCTAAGCATTTTGAAAAACAGTGTTAGCATCTTTCTTTCATAAGACCAACACCTTCAGTACATATTTTAAGAGAAAAAATTCTTGTCCAAGATTGAATGAGAGTTTGTCCTGCTGTCTAATGCTATTCATAAGTAATCAGACATGCCTCCATTATTCCACCACTTCTTCTCTTTCTCAATCACACTAACGTCTGAAAGACATGCATCTGTTTTCCTGATCATCAAAGAAGCCATCTGCTGATGATAGGTCCCCTTGAATACATTGCTGAAGGATCCTTCTTAGGAACTTTGACATTACTAAAGTTGCTTTTATGCCATCTGACAATCTGGAGCACAGTCTGCCCAGCCAATAAGACAATAGAAGTAGTAAAATAAGACTTGCAAACTCTTGCAGAATGTTCATGCTATTCTGAGCATACTCCCCAGCTGCTTCTGACTAAAAGCATTCTTTGTTCTAGATGGCTTTTGTGCATTGGTTCTAAAACCACACATTTCCCATGTATTCAGCATTGGTTTGGCAGCCCAAAGAGTTTCACCAGAGCATGTTGCAGAATACTGAAGTATTCATCTTGCTACATTAATATTACCTAAATCCTTCTGAGAAAAAGACATCCTTGGTAGCTGAAACATTCGATCTGCCTTCAACATGTAGGTACAGAACATCGTTGACAGCTCTTTATAACACACATGTTAATTTGAGGACTTAGTTATATTCCTGGGGCATCTAAGACAATGTTTTACCTTTTAAAGGTCTGCAGTGTAGTGTTCTAAGATAAAATACAGCCCAACTACAGAAAAAATCTTTTTGATGATTCGTTTTTTGTCCACCTAAGACTAGACTACACTTCCTTTTACCTTCTTTCATTTCCATCATTTCATAACTTTTCAGTTTTGACCTCACTTCTGCTACATGCCAAGATATTTGTATAGCCCTTTATATAGAGATATGCAGACTTCTATTTCTTTCTTTCCTTTTTTTTTTTTTTTAACGTACTATTTAAGATGCGGAAGAAAAAATCTGGAGAAGGGTACGCAGAGGATTTCAGTACAAACAGTTGTAACATTTATAACATTTCTTGAGGTAAACATCCCAAAATTAAGGTAAAATCACTTACAGAAGTCACAGTAAGCATTATTAATTCGATTCTTAATTTTAGTAGCGGAGGAAGAAATAATAAATGAATGCCAGTATATAGTTTACAGGAGGAATACACAATATTTTGTGTGCACATGTGCACCTTTAACATGAGTTTTGTCTGTTTTCCAAGTTTATGAAGCAGCCAGCACAAGCATCCTTTCTTTAAGAAAGAAGGTAGATAAGAAAATCCAAATGTTTTCTCTTATACTGTCACTTAAAAGTTCTTAATTCATCATACATAGAGTATTGTAGGAAAACATACTGCTACCTGATTTGAGGAATGCAAATGCATCAATTCAGTGAATATTTATGCTAGTGAGGCATAGAGGTATAGGTAAAGCATTAAGTGTTTCTGCAAGAACTTTCATGAAGACAGATGCTTTGGGAATCAAGGAACTTAAGTTAAAAAATGGATCACTACGATTCATTTATTCTTCATCCTATACGTGACTCAGTTTTCTATGTTACTCAATCACTAACTTTGTCAGCTCAGTGTATCTAGCTGGAAAAATTCAAACTTCTCTTTGCTTTGCTATCTTTTTTCAGCAATATTCTTTCTTTATATGTAAATGCACATGAAAGGTCAAAGACTTGTGGGAGTAATACCTGACTGCTTAAAGGAACTAAGAAGTCTCATATGCAGGAAAATGGCATATCTATCTAGAAAGTGCTTTCAAAAACTGAAAAAGTGTTTGGAAGAATAAGAGTAAGGGCATCAGAAAAACTCTGGAAATGAGAATGGAGTTGTCATGTTTCTTTGCATTTCCTGAAAATTATTTTGGAACCTAAAAATGCAATCTTTTTTTCTTTCTAGAAGTCTACCTATGCTCCTTTATTGCAATTTTATGCAGTATTTTATGTTCTTACAAATGTTCCATGGCTGAAATATAATATATTCCGTACTGCTACCAGGAGGTTAATGTCAGCCTTTAGATACATCTAATATTCTCTGTGTAAGAGCTGTCTGGAAACAAGTGAGATCACCACCTGAACAGGTTATACCTGGGCTGATGTACTTTATTTTGGCTCAGCTACAGAGTGCCTAAGTCACAGAAACTATTTAACAGAGTTGGCATCCAGCAAGTGTTCAGCTGCAATTAGTCAACTTAGCATATTTTCTTATGAAGTGTGATTTTTATTTTGGAGTTTAACATGACAGCCCAGCAATGAACTTCAGCTGAGAAGAGGGCAGCTGCTCTTTGAGAAGTGCATTTGCAGTCCCTTTTTGACATCAATGATTTACACTTCCCAATGACACAGAAGTCATTGTTAGTTAGACAGTTGAAATATATATTGACAGATACACGGAAAACTGTTGAAAATTGCAATTTTACAATGTGGGTTTTCTTGGGAAGAAAATGAAGTTCTATACAATGAAATACGAAATTGGTCAGCAATGGCCATTTTATAATGCGATTTTCAAATCCAAAGTTAAAAATAAAGAATAACACAAAATTTAAACAGCAGCCGTTGCTACTGCTGTGTCTGAGATGGCTGGATTTCAAGGCATGCGTGACTCAAACATTAAAATAGCTCATGTTAAGTTTCATCCGGAAATGAAAAGGCAACAGGTGCAGCAACATAGATGAAAAGGCAACAGGTGCAGCAACATAGATGAAAAGGCAACACGTGCAGCAACATAGAATAAGGTTTTTCTGGCAAAAAGTGTTAAAAATAACAAATGAGTATATGCGTTATGAACTAGCTAATGTATTTAAATAGTATTGAAAAATAGGAATGAAAGATGCATGAAAATTACAGTAGTTTGCTTTTGAAATTACAAGACAGCAATTGCAGAATCTGTAACGAATGAAAAATACGTTGGACTAGATTTCCAAAGAAAATTAACCAAAGGTATAGAAGTTTTGTTGAATGATATTCAATAAGGTACTTCAGTAGCTGGAGTGCCAGACAATCATTGAAGCTAGGATTGTCAGTCCTGCTGCAAATTCTACTGAAAATACATTCTAGACACATAAAAAGCTTCATAAATCTACCTGGACACTTGTTTTGCTGGTAATGCAAAAAAATCCCCAAACAACACCCCTGCACAAAATGTAATGCACAAACAGAATTCACAGCCAAATAAGCTTTTCATTGCTTATTGTTTCAGTACATCTTTCTTAGCTGACAGACGAAAATCATTCTCATTACATCATCTCACAGTAACAATAACCAGCAGAAGCTCTAAAGCAGAACTGCTAATATAATGACCTTTTTTCCATGATAGTGGCTTGCTTTTAAGTGTCATTTTTTTAGTTTTGATTTCAATTTCGCTTTTCAGAGCCCAGTTCTGTTTGTGTTTGTTTAAGGTGTAGTTTCTTATAAAGCTAAACTGCTTATCTAGATACTCATCTGCTAGCTTTTCAGTTAATATGATATTTTCTTTCTGAGTTGACAACCACTGGTAAATATTGATCCACTTATATTCACCCACTGTATTTTCTTCATTGCTTTTGCCCCCCCTTTTTAAATTCTTCCATCAGCCACTTATCATTTCTTACAATGAAGTATAATCCACTTCATTTTCAAGTACCTTCAAAACCTTGAAACACCCAGCTAGCGTACATTATTTATGATAAAATGTCAGCTCACACCTTGGATGGATGCACCACTGTTTGTTATATTTCCAAAAAAGCTTCAGGCTATCTCTCAGGCATGAGAGGAGTTTCTCGGAAATATTCTTGGAGCTGTTAACTGTTACCATACTTCATCTCTCCCCTTAAAATTCTGCATCATGATGCTTACGAAAAATGTCGCTATCAATTTAACAATGTACCTGCTTCTACTGCATATTAATTTAGCCAATATTGTCTCACAGTTTTTGTATTTATCAACGTCTTACCAATGGTTTTATGAATAAAACACAAACTAATTGTGGCACAGACCATTTTTTATCCCTGTTTAGGGTATTTTTTGCAGTTTCAGTTATGGGTGCATGAATGCAAAAGCCAGCTGTGCTTTTGATGTAACTTAAGAGAGTATTATGTTCTCAGTGATTGCATCAGATCTTTGATATTTTTTGCCATGTAAAAGTAGAAACTGTATGAATTTAGGAAGAGCTGAATCTCAGCTTTGCTCACATGTTTTCACAGCCATTGCTAGTGTTTTTCTTAGTAATGCTCTTTCTTCATAGCTGTAGCTGAGCACTTTCACTGTCTTATGACTGAAAATATTTGTTTCTTCCAGATTTTTGCTTCCTTTAGAAAAAAACAAATATGCTTACTTCTACTGTTAATTAGGGGTGTAATAATAAACACCTAAACAGAGGTAATACAAGCATGACAAATATAAGCAGCCTCACCATTGCATTCAGAAATATAAAAGCTATAAGGAACAATATACTCCATATACTGATGAACCACTGATTTGTGTAATATGTTTATAATATTGTTATTATATCTTTTATTATGAAAATATACAGCCTTGCATCACTTGATTTCTCATAATTACTGCTACAAGTTGGATGCATGTTTCCATTGAGTTATATGTTGGAAAAGAAAGCATTAGAAAAAGGAAAAGTAAAAAAGAAGAAATAAGTTGAAAAGTACATAAGTTTAAAAAATCAGTACTGGAAATATAGTGCATCCATCAACCATGACAGGCCTTGTCAGTTCATGCTGCTGTGGCTAGCAGAAGTACATGCTCTAAGAGTCTGTAGTGACACATTTGGCAAATAAGCAAAACTTCAAGCATAGACTTGAATGTATGGACTAGTCCAAGTGATAAAACAGCATCCACTGGGTCAGGACACCATGAGTAAAATCAAAATGAAAATAAAAACAATTTTAAAATCTTCAGTATGAATCCTTTTTTTCTCCACTCTTGTGATTGATGGGACTTTCTATTTACTACTGTCCAACTGTCCAACAGAAATAAGCAGCTTTGGCAGTACCCACAACAAATGTTGGAGCATCGTGCTCTAAGTAACAACCGCAAGAAAGCAACAAAGAAGAATTTCATTGTGTAGCATCTAGGATGGGTACCATTTAAAATGGATGTTTCACAGAAACCAGCACTGAATTACTCTTGCTTTTTTGAAATGGTAGAAACAATGACAAAAGCTAGCAGAGGGCATAATGACTTGTTTAGAGCTACCTAGCAGGTGGCTGGATGAACAGGAAGCAGGGGACAGAAATAATAGTCAGGATTCCTACTTTGGTTTCCTAAAATGAGATTTTGTTAAAGTTTAATTGCTTAATACTAATAAATTAATCTACAATACCTACATTTAGAAGGTACACTAGTTTTGGGGATTGAGTTCCAGGAAAACATGCTTTCTGGAAATACAGCTTCTCTTTTAGCAGGGTTGTTTACTGTCATCACAGATTAACTTCAATCTGCTTAGGTTCCTTGTAAGTGGTCTGAAGACCTTCAATCTGAATCCAATATAGTGCATGGCAACTATAGTCTTACATCTTTTGCATTACAACGTACTGAATAAAATATTCACTCTGCAAGCAGGAGTCTTGTTTCAAATTTTTTCCTTATCCTCAATGGTTTCAAGCCTGTATTTGTCAGTTCTTGAGAACAGAATTTAACTGTTAGTCTACAGACTAGTCTGAGCAAGGGTGTTTCACATCTTTCTTTGTACTCAAGTCAATGTGGATCCAAGAATGCTGGAGTGAGGTCCAGGAAGAATGATATAGCACTGAGCATTGCATGTAGGTGCTGTTAGTTAGAACAATTAGCTTTTTAGCAGTTGTTGTCAGTTTCTGTCTTACTTCTGGGTTTATTACTATCATGAAAGACAGACAAATCTAAGAAGTTTTCTTTTAGACAAGAAGGGAACAGAACATTGTTGTAATAATGTAATGTAATAACAGTAATAATTTAAGAATAAATAAGAGCTCAATATAACCTGTACAAGGTCTGCTATTACTTTGCTCAGAGCCCTGCTTCTTAACAAGCACATATTTAAATCCTGAAGATGCAGAGAACAGCAGCATGTATATTCATAAATGTAGCTATTGCTGGTACCACCAGCCCACAGACACTACAAAGCTGTCATGCCAAATGTACATCAATGGTGAAGGAAGAATCAGCACTGAAGATTCAGTGTGCGTGCATATGGATTTGCACGTATACTAGCTCAGAAAATGAAGAATACTACTTTCTAATTCAGTGAGAGATTTTAGGATAAATGGAATAACTGACCAGATAAGAAATGTAAGGGACACTGTTAGTCATCTGAGAGGCTTCTTCTACATTTATTTATTGTTATTTAATACATAACTTGCACATGTTTATGCACATACCTGAATATTTAGTACATCTTGGAAAGAAATAAGAACTGATTCAAGAATTAGTGGGTGTAATCTGATGTCATCTTTATTAATCATAATAGATACTTGCCTATTTTGTCCAAGTTGTCCTCCTTGCAATGAGAATGGTAAGCATTTTACAGTGGGAAATCCTTTGTTTTATGCTGTCCTCAGCTCCCTGGTCTTTGATGCTTTGATGCTTATCGTAGTTTTCTGTTGAATTCTGCCAGAATAGCAAGGATACTGTAGCTTTCTGTCCAAAATTCAGATCATGTTTGCCACAGTTGGAAATGATATGACAGTACTATTTCTGCTAATATATTATCATGTTTTGATTAATATATGTTGTCAGAGCAGACTTGGATACTCATTACGCCACTTTTATTTAACTTTGACTATTTCTGAGAAGAAACTATGTTCTTCTTCAAGCATTTACCATATTTTAAAAAACTTTGATAGTTCTCCGCCTGGACCATGTGTTTTTAAGTTATCCAAGTACTAAAAATGTAAAAAATTACATTTAAACTTGACACCCGGTTTCAGAGGCACACCTGTATGTTTAAGAAGCACAGATGTGTATGCAGTAAAATAAAGGGTGTTTCTGGATCTCCAGTTGTGGTAATCCTTTCATTTCCTCCATAACAACATTTTATTTTTATTAGTCCATATTCCCAACTATTGAGTTTACTGGCAACACTCTTTCATGTTAGAGAAGATGTGCTGATTTATACCGGCTGAGAAATCAAACCTGAATTTTCCAGTAACTGTATTCTATGAGTAGATTTTTTTCCCTTTTCTTCTCCCCACTCTCCCCTCCTCCCCTTTATTTCACATTTCTGAATTTATTTTTTCCTTTCCCTAAACAAACTTTTTTATTTATGCAAATGCTGGCCACTGTAGTTTTATTAATTGCAGTGCTAATGTCATCCTGCATTCTGTCACGACAAAGGATAGTGGTGCACACTGTAGGGAGAGGCATCCAAGTCAAGGGTTGGGTGTGTGTCTTGTATCATACTGGAGTTAATTCTTCAGATATTTGGAGCTTTTTCTCAGTGAAACAAGTTTCAAAGGCTTTACAGTTCTTCAGGCCTAAATCACCATGACTTTACTCCAGTATAATATAGGTTTAATTCTATTGGCATCTTTAGTGTAATTCAGCATGAACCTGTAGCTATATTTTTAACAAATCAGGTCTTTTATTTTTAGTGACTTTTGGAAAGCAAAGATACTGTGAACTTGTGGAGTACGTGTCATTTAATTGAATATTCCTGAACAGAATTTTAAATATTAGCATTCAATGCAAATCTGAAGAGTATTTATTTAATTTACCTATTTTTAAATATGTTCCTCATTTTATTAAATACAAATTGAACGGTATTTCATTTTAATGATTTCATTTTAAATTTAATTCATTTTAATGAAATGAATAAAAATCCATCACCTTAAGTCCTGTCTGGTGCCCATTGAAATAAATGTCATTTAATCTACATTATTATGTTTTCATAAAAGTAACTTATGATCTTTCTTAATATATCTTGAACTTAAATTATCAAGTTAACATACTAAAATTAAGAGTCTTGGACGTAAAATTAAGAGTCTTTTTTACTTGGAATCAGCAGAAAAGTGAAAAGAATTGCTTACTAAATGACAGTTTCTGGCAAAAATACAGATGCATTGAGTCATGCATCTGTATAGGTTTGATGGCAGACACTCTGGATCTCAGGCAATAGATCAAAAAGAAAGGTAAAATGATAAGAAACCAACACAGATAACTGGATAGGAGACTCGTTTATTCCTTAAATATTACTGGTGATGCTATCCCACAGTTAAAAATTCTTACCTTAGAAGCTTCATAAACATATTGTTTTCTACATCTTGTGTGACAGTAACAGGCTGGTACATGGTGAGATGTGTTGTTTTTTCAGTGAAATGGTTACCACAAGAGTAATAATGGTGAATGTTAACACTTTTACCATTTTTTAGATTGTGTCTGACATCTTCATGCAAGTAACGAAAACTGTGTCGTAAAATGCTCAGTTGAGTTTCTAGTCATAACAAAATGTAAAGGAAAATTAGAACAACAACAAAAAGAGGAGATTTTTATTTTCATTCTGATATGGATGCAATATATGAAAGAAAATTATTTTTCAGATTCCTCATATGTGCCAGCATCCAAATACAAAGTAAAGTTTGTATCAAAGCTTAGATTCCCTTTTTTTATGACGCATTATCTATCTAGTGATGCCCTTTACACATTATGTTCACTGCATCTTTCAGTGAGAAATTTGCCCATTTATGAGGTTTTATACTACCATCTAGTGTAATCTTCTTTTCTTTAAGAAAATATTGTCATAGACATTTAAAAAAACCCAGTCAGATGTTGATATTACTGAATATACTTTTCTGAAAATACATTTGTCCATGTATTAGAAATAATGATTTTTCCTTAAGGCCAAATATTATGATTTTAATTGGTCAACATCAAAGACATCTTTTATTAATTACAGAAGTAAATTTGGATTATAGTGAAATGGCCGCTTTCCACAATCCATAATTCAATTAGTGAAGAAATTGCCTGCCTTTATCAGAATAAACTATACCCCTTCTTGCTAAACTTGAGCCCTTCCTGCAGTCTTTCATGTTAAGAAGCGTAATGTTAATGTCCACCAGGAAAAGAAGCAGAAATCAAAAAGAAAGATGAAGCAACAAGCCATGTTTTAAGTGCAGAGACCTGCTATTTGAGATGTGAATTCAGAAGTTTTTAAGCATACTTTGCTTTATTAATTTTCAGAAGGTAAAGAAAAGGAGTCTGCTTCACAGAAAAGATACTTAAGCATGTTCCAGTGGGACAGTTTAGAGTTTACCAATAAGCCTAGGTAATATGCTGGGGCTGTATGTGAACGAAGAAGCAGGAAATGTTATGTAATTAGTATATAACACATATATGGAGGGTTCTGGGAACCAGGATTTTATCTTCCTAATTGACGCACGTTCAAACTGGAACACTATAGTCCTATGAGACATTCAAGTTAAGTAAGTGGGATGTCTTATGAAGTAAGATACTATAGAGGGATGGGCTGAATTTACTTACTGACTAATTCATTACAAACAGCTCATACAAACCTAATAAATGTAATAAGAAACATAACATGGGGCCCAATGCAAAGACTACGTAATTTGTGTCCGTTATCACATGCTGATTAGATACACTGTACCTAGATTTTCAGTTGAGGAAAAAGAAGAGGAGAAAGAAAGGAAAAAAACACAACAAAAGCAAGCAAACAAACAGAAAAACCAATAAAATGGCAAATTACCCCATTATCACTATTCCTCTTCAAATTAGAGAGATAATATCCTTCATCCTGAATTTCAAATATCTACCTCCTGCCACCCTTTTGGGATATGTCATCAAAATTATCATATCTAGTGAGTAGTTAATTTTAGAATTTTATAATGGCAATTCTTTTTTAGAGGAAATTTCCATTTCCTGGCTGGGTGGCATGCTTGATCATTCTCAGCAGTATCTGCCTTCCCAGTGCTAATGCTGTTTTTCTTTACAGACTTTTGAGAATTCTTAGTTCGCTGCTGTATGTGCTTGCTTGCTGTCTGCTAGTTGTGTTGCTGATTTGTGGAAATCTGGAAGGGAAAAATACTAAACCTGTGTCCAGCAATGAGGCTGCTCATCTCCTTCATAATTATTTTCAAGGCATATTCTGGCATTTTACTGCTCAAGTGAACTTATCCAAGTTCTGTTTTTCTCATCAGAGGGCACACAACCTGGTAACAGCTGTATTTCCAAATCCTTTTATCTTTTGTCTAAATTTAGCAGTTGACATAGGAGCTGATTTGCAGTAGCTTCTGAAAGGGAACTGGATGACCACAGTGCAATGATGAAACTATGTAGAATTAAATAATCTATAAGTATGTAACAGGCAAATGCATGGTTTTCACATGAGTTCTGCTTCAAGTATTGCACACTAAGGCAAGTTCACAGCACTGAGAGGGCGGTACCCATAAATCAAATAAGAAAAGCCTTACTGAAAAATTATATTAACCTCCTGTGATACAAGTCTAAGATGCAGACTGCAATTCCTGTATGAAGTTCTATTTACTGACATTATAAAAATGCTTGAAAATTGATATTTCTGAGTATCAACAAAACAGCACAGTGATTTTACAATAGCCATGAGTGTAAATAAAGCATGATTACGCTGCATCTTATGGTAGACAACATTAAAGATAATATATATCAAATCATTGCAAATAAAATTAAATTTGTAAATTCCTTCATCTGCTGATTTTCAGCAGAACATGTTCCTGTTAAATAATTTATTTCCTTTTGAAAACTGTTCAGAAGAGTAATTTAATGTCAGCCAGGCGGATGTTCTGTCTTCAAAAAAGATTAATTCTAACCCTTTAATTACTGGAAGTTATCTTTCCTTTAGAAGAACTAATTAATGCCAAGGATTTTCTTTAATTGGAAATGCTCCGAAATAAATGGAAATTGCTCCTTAAAACATTTGGTATAACACTGACAATGTTTTTTTATATTCCTATGTAGTTTTATAACCCTTTTCCTTACACTTTTATTTTATATGTTTCTCCTCTTTCATCTTAATTCCATCTTTTATACTTCAAAATATATCTAGCTGTTTATGGATTTATTCACTTTATTTATATTGTTCAGTAGGAGAACTCCGGTTTTGTCACTACAAATACCAGACTGCTTATGACAAAACTGGACCCTTACAAATGGGTTCTGAGCTTGCATGACAATATTTGCTATTAAAAAATTCACGTATGGGCATGTGATTTCTATGGGACCTGATAGCAATCTGGCTCAGTTCAGCATCATAGCAAAATGCATAAAATTTGAATTAGCCCAGTTGAACTAGGTTTGATTCTCTGAATCATGGTTTTCTAGCTTTGTAGTATCATAAGGGTTTAGTTTCCTAGGGCCTTATACTAAGCTATTGCCCAGGTTATTCATGAGTGTGAGACGTGCTGCAATTAAGCAAGCCAAACGGTTAAAGCCAAGCTGGCCAAGGAAGTATTCCATACCATAGCACGTCATGTCCAGGGTGTGAACGGGGAGATACCCGGAAGAGCTAGCTCTCTCTCTCTCTGCTCGATCGGCGAGTGGTGATTGTATTCTCTTCCCTTGTTATTTCCCTTATTATTATT
>WYDI02034240.1:0-21964 GCA_009867235.2 Psittacus erithacus | reverse complement strand
TTGGTAGTAGCAGCAGTGATTTGTGTTATACTTTAGTTACTGGACTGTTCTTATCTCAACCCGTGGGAGTTGCATTCCTTCGATTTTCCTCCCCATCCCTCCGGGAGTGGGGTTGGGGGGGGGAAGGACAGGTTGTGGGGGAAAACAAGCAGGCTACATGCTTTTCTAATTTACAACTAAGCTTAAACCACGACACTCTTTAAGTGATTCACACATCTGTAACATTGCTATCTCAGAATCAGGCATGAAAGATTTCACATAGTAAGATCTACAGATATTAAGTATTAAAATTTACTGCTTTTGTCTGCATAATATCTCATATAGGGAAATATAAAACACAGGAACTTTGTAAAGTTTACTTGAGAGTGTAGGGAAAGCATTTCATTTCTGTATGATGTTTATTGTGATAGCGTAACTAAATTAGTTACATGTTGCAGTCATATGACTTTCAAATGTATTTTAAAAGTTAATGTTAAATAAATTTCTGTAAGCAATTGAAGAATGTTTTGGAAGATATATATTCATTTCTAACAACTAAAATTTAACAATTTAACAACCGCATCCGTAAAATTGTGTCATGTGAAAGTACGCTGGGGGCTTACTGGCAAGCTTGTCATGAGCTAGCAATGCACTCTTGTGGCAAAGAAGGCCAATGGAATCTGTGCTGCATTAGAAGGAATCTCAGCAGCAGCTTAAGGGCGACAATCCTTCCCCTCTGCCCAGCACCGGTGAGGCCACAGCCAGTGTCCTGTGTCTCACTCTGAGATGATCTCTCTGAACATCAGAAAACCCTTTTTTTACTATAAGGGTGACTGAGCACTGCAACAGATTGCCCAAGGAGACTGTGGAGGTCTTCAAAAGCTGCCTGGACATGGTCCTGGGCAACTGGCTTTAGACGGCTTTGCTAGGTGGCAGATTTGGACCAGAAGACCTCTAGAGGTCCTTTCCAACTTGAACTGTTCTGTAATTCTGTGAACTATAATCCAATGATCTTCTATGCATTCACACTACTGCATTCCTTCTTCTGAAATATCTAGGTGTTTTTATTCTTTACATATTGTCATGTAGCATAAATTCATACTGCTATATTTTCCTGAAATAAAAGTTAATGCCTAAAGAGGAATACAAAAATGTACATCTAGATGAAGTATATTTAGGGCCTCTGAATTTTCTAACAAGAACTAATTGAGCACTTTGGGAAAGGATGTTAGTTGAGATAAAATAAAGCTAGTAGAATAGTGCCATGACTCCATCTGACGGAGCATGTCATGCAGGGGATTACTGTGCCTAAACAGAGCAGCTGACAAGAGAAAATATCAGTGGCGTGAAGGGAGCATGAATCATTTGAATCATTACTCTGTATACTTATTGTATCATCACGCTAGGAATGTGTTTGCAAATGCTAATAAGTTTGCATTCCTTTCCCCTTGCAAAGGGGGAAAGGAATGTGTCATACCTGTAAAAAAGTCTTGAAAAGGTCTAATAGCTCCTTCAACTCCACTAAACTTAATAAAATGTTAGAATCTGATTTCTGACTGACTCCTCTACCTTTTTGTTCTTCAGACATCTGTACTTATAATTGTATGTACTGTAGTTAGGTTTTCCTGTTTTTCGCTGCTGATCTAGCAATGATACTCATTTCCAGATGGAAACTGGTTGTTTCTGTTATTCTCAGTTTTTTATTCATATGCCTAAATCTTCACGTATTTCTGAGACATTATGCCAGACATCTTATTTTTACCATCAAGAACCTCATGAATTATTTTTCCCTGTAATTTGGGTGCAGATTCCATGGATGGAAAAATAATAGGACATGATATGCTTTGGTTTTGATATACAGTCAAGTAAGGACTGGGAAGAAGTATTTATGTCAGATAATTTGGCAGTATGTGCTGAAATGCAAATACAAATTTAGACATGTATTATCTAATTCTAGAGTTTTTAGTGAGAAGATTTTATTCCTCTACACTCGCTGATCGCAAAAGGAACCAAGTAACTAATGTCAATTAACTTTGGTGTCTTGGTCACATGTCTAAATGGTGTGAATCAAATAAGTCTTCTCAGGCTACCTTTAGCAAATGTGCCAGATGCAGATGTAGAAGGAAGATTCCAACAGGTAGCTTACTGCCTACAATACTGTAAAACACCCAAACTATGTCTATATACATACCTATTTAGGTACTGAGTCACTAGAAATAGCACATCTGCAGCTAACTAGAAAACCAGTTATTGCATTACATGACAAAAAGAAATGTGGCAAAGAAATTATATGTTATCATATAACTAAAGACAAATACAATTAAGGGTACAATGCAGCCTAATTAAGGTTGCGCAACTTACTGTAACTCTGGAATCCCCTAGCTTTTCATTTTTTCAGATATATTTGTTTTATAGAAATAGAAATAAAATTAAAAATATTGATATAAGTAACAAAGAGACGGGAAAATAATTTTAAGCAGCATCTTACAGAGCTAAACTCTTTATACTCACAGGTGATGAAGAAAAAAGTACTTTTTTACCTCAGGGAATACAGAGCTTTAAAGGCTTGCTGTAAACACAACAAATGCTGGCCCTACCCCTCTGTCCTGCAAAAGCAAGCATACACACATGCAAAGACAACTCCTAACATAAAACCGTATCATAAAAATGAAAACCTTAGTGGGTTGTGAGAAAGGTCTATCTAAACTGTTATCCTACCTGTTACAGTGGCCAAGACAGAAAACAAGGAAAGAATTTAATAATGATTTTAAAAAATAGCAGTGCTTTGCTTGAATACTTGCTTGCTTTTCAATAATTTGCAGAGCTGGTGACTTTGCAACAAACACTCTTTCACAGATTTCCTTCTTATAAATTTCTCCCTTAAGCTTCTATTGTCTATGGTATTTGATGATAAATATCTTAGTATCCTTAATAATGAAAAGTATTAAAAAACCTAATTATAAGCATTGCTTTTAGACTTCTATAGATAGATAATTGTTATTTAGTCAGAACTCCATTCAAAATAGGTATAATGACAGTGAAATTACAGTTTCTTAGTGTAGACACGGTACAAAGAACATGTATAGAGGGAGAAAGGAGTGATCTGTGAGTTTATGACACCAAGGCAGATGCTTTTTGCCTTGACAATACTCAAGCGACAAAACTGCTGGACTACTGATTCAGCAACCTAATGTCTTGTCTAATTCTCATTTCACCTACTGCTATGCAATCATATTTAAATGTCAGTGACTTTTAAAATTCAGTCTTTCTTCACAAGTACTCCAAAGCATTGAAGAAATTAAATAGGATGAGCATAGAGAATTTTAATATATTAAAACAAGATTTAGCCATTCACTTGTATCACAACACCATGATTCTTCATGCATGGCTCGCAGAAAAGCTCAGTACTACATGTCATAAAAGCATTTGCAAAACCATCAGTTCTAAAAGTCATACAAGACAGCAAACTGCACATTTTTTCTTTTCCCAATGAGATATAGACTATGCTACCAACATTTTCTATAAAATCCTTTCTCAGTGCATTTGTTTTTTTTTTTTTACTTTAAAGGAACATTTAGGGTATGAAGCATGGTTTATTACATCTATCTCTTCCATCCCTTCAAGCCTTAATGAGAGGCAGAGAAAGATCTGCTCCTTATATCCTTTTCTCCCAGCCCAGCCTCTACTGTATTGTCATGCTATATTCTTCCCTTTCCTTCCTGCATGGTCACAGATGAGAGTGCGCTGGGGCTGCTGTAGAGGAAGCAGATGTAATAAGTGAAGGTAGCTCATAGGGAAATGAGGGGAAATGAGCTCATGGAGAAAGATAGGAATCATGGAGGAAAGGGCTGTCTGTGATATAGATGGGGATCATCTGCCAAACGAGGAGGTGGAGCAAGAGAAGATAGCTGTCTCATATCTCCAGGAAGGAAGAAGGAACATGGGAGAATAAAAACTCGTGAAGAAGACTAAAGAAGAGAGATTTCTGCTGTCAAGCTAAATCTGCTGCAGCTCTCTGGAAGCCATATTAATCATTCCTAGCTCTCTAGTTTCACCTTCATTCTGTGGAAGCTCTTCTAGCTTTTTCAGACTCACTTTCTCATCCATGACCTGCTGAAAAACAGCTCTAGACCCTGGCAAATCTTTCACTGCTGTCATCAACCTTCCAAACACTAACAGACCACAGTTCCTTAAATTCATTTTGCTTTCACCCCCAAACCAAATTTTGCAAGCGCTACTAAGAAGCTATTTCTCAGAGTACCCTAGAGCAAATCAGTTGGACAGTCAAGCAAGCAGTTAGATTTCCTTTCCTCTCCAACAGTCTGTAATGAAAAGATGCAAAAGAGGGAAATCAGTCGTATCCTTTTTTGTCTAAACAGTTTCTGACAGCTCATTATAATTATTGAATGTCAATGGTGAGTTCAGCTGTATGCAAATGTATGGACAGAAATGCTTCCTGATCAAGATTCAAGTGATTCAGACACTTAACAAACAATAAGATGGACATAGTTTAAGCAATTAACACAAATATACATGCATGCACAAGTATGCAAGACCACGGTCACCACCTTAAAATTACTTTAAAGAAAATAAAGTTCAGTAATGCCTCTTAATACATTCTGTTCCTTCTAAATAAATGTACAGTGCAGTACAATATCAGAGCAGATTATCAGTTTGTCTATGTGAATATATAAATTCTTCAGAATCTTTGTCATTTTAAACAATTCTGCAAACAACTGAAGATTTAGTAAAGAAAGGATATTTAATGCAGAGGAGTCTAAGACAAAATAAAACAGCTTTCTTGTCTTAGATATTTATATTCAGATCTGCCACAATGCAAGCCAAAGTCTCCACAAGGAGGATAATTCTTATTTTAACTATGTACTTACACATTAATCCACATTTTCCTGATGCATTATGCTTTCCTCTGAATTCTACAGTTTTACTTGGAACACATACACAATTTACATCAGTTTAATTTTTATATTTCTTTGCAGAAGGATTGTAGTTCTTGTCTCATTATTATTCTCAGCTGCTTTGTGCATTTTCAGTTTCATTTATCTCCTTTATTCAAGCAGTCTCTGTACCTATGCATAAAAACAGATGGTCCAAACATTTCCTAAAAACTTTAGCTTCAGCTGGATTTCTTCATGGAGAGACTGAATTGAGTGAGGTGCCTAGAAATGAGGATTAGGACAACCATCATATTAACTGCAGGAGTGGATTAAGCATCTTCAAATCTAAAAGGCCTAAGAGGGCTGTGTGACTACCTAAAACTGCACATTTTAGGCTTTGACCACATACTTGAGAAACTGGGACTGGAAGTATGAAACATCTCCCAGGTTTACATATATAGTTATTACTCTTCTTGCTCCAGACCAGTCCTTTTTTTATTATTTATATATTGTAGACAAATGGTACAGTAAAACAAACTACCTCTCTGTCCCGTAAATTGCTGCAGTGTCCTGAATGTTCCCCTTAATACAGAATATGAGCTGTAAAAAACCTCCTTTGTTTCTCATTTTTTGACACTGTTATTTTTTAATTACTAAGTTCACTGATGCGGCTTCAGCAATGTGAGGGGAGGCTGGTTTCACCAACTCTGTCTTGGTGGTGCTACTGTGATGAGGACAGCCTCCTGAGAGGATACCATCAGAAGGATGATATTGAGAAAATAGGCATGGATGAATTTTTTTTATTAGAGTCTTGCACTAATAGATTCGTCAGATTTTTTTAGTGTATTTGTACCTTTTGTAATCGAAACAGCAAAAAAAGCCATGTTTGACACAAGTAGCTATACAGTTTTAAGCCCTTAGAAAGGATTTTTATCTACAATTTTATGTACATGGGGCAGTATCTTTTAAGGCATTTATACTTTTAAACCTACTCCTATACCATGATCAAAAGGATCTTCTTACTCTAGCTAAGTATAAGGAGAGGAAAGTTACAATAGAACGTTTATGCTCCTTTCTTACAACAGCTCCAGGTAGCCATACTTCAGCAATGTTGTTGCATCTGTCCATGTAAGTGGTATCTGAGCAGTTTTTGATAGTCCGTTGTAGAACTCATCCCAATTTTATGTCAGTAAAAATTTTTAAATTTTAAAGTTTCAAGCTATTTTTAGCTGCTCCATTTAGTAAATAAATCCACAAATGTATTTCACAATTAGGCAATGGGAGTTATCTGTTGTCATTTCTTTTCATGTAAGAACCTGATCCCACAGGAGCCTGAGAAGGCACAGGGTCAAGGAATTGAGAACAGTAACTGGAGGTGGCAGATTTGGTTCAGTAAGGATTTATTTTTTCCTGATATGCTGGTGTTCAACAGCATCTTCATCATTAGTATTCCCTCCCTAATTCAGGGTCTGTTCCTATCAGTGGTTTTCTTATCCCTACTGAAGGATAAATAGACTGACAGGTGGTAATGACAACAGAGCTGATCTGGCAATCTAAAATAAAAATAAGGCAGTGAATATTTTTCTTGCTATTTTTAAATGTAGGCTGTTGAAAAAAAAAATCATCACAAAAAGATGATCTTTTATTTCCTTTTAACTCCCTTCCCTCACAATAATGGAAACCATGATTATGTCACATACACACTGTATTTTGGAATCAAATAATAACAATGGGTCAATCTGCACAACAGATGTAAGAGAAATATATATATCTATGTATATATACACACATAAGGAATATATACTAATCTCTAGGTGCTTAGTTTAAGCTTTAAGTTATTTCATAGCCAAATGGTGTTAAATAGCATACAGATACTCTTAAACTTCCATCATTTACATATTTAACCAATCATAGTATCATTAACCCATCTGATTTTGCTGGCATCAGTTCTACTGCCTTCAGGGATGTGAATATTAACCTCTACATGTCTTCCTTATCTAAATGAAAAGGCCTTTAGCTGAATTCCCTATTCTTTTAAAAAAACACGGTAAATCGTATTTAAAAAAAAAATAAATCTAAAATGTTGTAACTAAATAGATAATATGAACAACAATAATCTCACAGATTATTAGTGTGAAATTCTAAAATGAAGGGATATTCTTTTTAAAGTTTTTTGAAAAAGAGTTTTAATTGGAGCTATATTTCAGCTGTAATTATAGCTTAGCTATTGTTGCTACTATGAGATCTGTGGAGTGAGGTTTTTCTGAATAAGTACGAAAACACTTCTAGTACAAATACTGGGAAATGTGCTCATTAAGAATAGTTGTTCCCCTAAACAAAGTAACTGAAAAATTCTTAAAAGAGAACAAAGATAAATTAATTGAAGCTTAGACCAAGTGTTTGTAGAATTTTCTCTCTAATTATTTTCTCTATTTTATTTAGCTTTGCAAACATTACTGAAGGTACAGAATGCTAAAAATTTAAATATGGTGAAATTGCTAAGACTGAAACTTCAGTGCGGAAAGTTGTAAAAGTAATCATTACTATTATTTTTACATTGATAGTAAGAAATTATGCTTAAGTAAAGACTTCCAATATAGGCTTACACAGAAAAGACACTTTTTGAGTCTCATTATTGTAGGTAGATTAAATATATATATTGGGATTTTGTAGTTCGCTTCACTTTGAAGGAGTAAGTTTGAAGTCAAAAAAAGAGGGAATTTTAAAAAATATATATTGTAAGAGAAAGCTAATGTTTAATTCTGCTTTGGAGCACATATTCAAGTACCTTTTTGTCCAATAAAAAGGAGTACTTCATATGAAGAATATCTTGAGGAAATACATACTTTCCTCCAGTCTCAGGCTCTCACTAGACTACCCTATAAATACAAAATAAAACCTAGTGGAGAAGGTTTCTCATTTTTCCTGGGCCTTGATGCTATTAACCTCTAAAGTTAGTTTTGGCAGGCTATAAGATTCTCAAGCACACCTCACAAATCCAGCACATGGTTTGTCTACAACGTTTTCTTTATTTGTATTAATTGCTTTTGAAGATTCAACACTGACCATCAGCCACATCAAATTTCTACTGCTTTTCAGAAAAACTTAGTCACTTCTTTCAGTTTTGGCTGGGGTTCCTTAGGTTTCTCTCCTTCTTGCTCTTGTTTTCTTCTTCCTCAACTTAATATTACATGAACAGAACAAAACTCTTTGAATTGATTCTCTAGATCAATTCAATTCTGTCCAAACTGAAATGCTAGTTGTTCTTGTGAGGTAAAATCCTACTGAATTTGTGTGGTGAGTTGTCCTTGGCTGGCCACCACATGCCCACCAAATTGCTCTATCACTCCCCCTTCTCAACAGCACAGAGGAGAAAATACAATGGAAAAGCTCCTGTGTTGAGGTAAAGACAGAGAGATCACTCACTGGTTACCACCATGGCCAAAACAGACTTGATCTGGGGAAATTAATTTATTTTATTTCCAGTTAATCACAGGTTAAAATAGTGAGAAGTAAGAGCAAAACTAAAACCATTTTATCCTACCTCCCTCTTCTTCAGAGGCTCAACTTCATTCCCAAATATTCTACGTCTTCCACTCTCTCCAGTAGCACAGCAGGATGGAGGGTGCGGGTTGTGGTTAGTTCACAAATCTTTGTTTCTGCCTCTCCTTCCTCCTCATCTCATTCTTTGCTCAACATGTGGTCCTTCCTATGGGATACAGTCCTTCATGAAATGCTCCTGTGTGGGTCCTTCCAACAGGACTTCAAAAACTGTTCCAGCATAGGTCCTCTTAATGGACTGCAGTCCCTCAGGAACAGACTACTCTAGCATGTGTCTCCCATAGGCCTCAGCTCCCGCTGAAAGCTTGCTTCAGCACAGACTCTCCATGGGCTACTGTCTCCTTCAGGACATATCCACTTGCTGTAGCGTGGGTTCCTTCTCAGGCAGCAGGGTAGCTATCTGCTCCGCTGTGGTCTTCCACAGGCAACATTGGCACAACCTACTTCACCATGGTGTTCTCTACAGGCTGAAGAGCAATCTCTGCTCCAGCACTTGGAGCACCTCTCCTTTGGTGTCTGCAGGACTGTTTCTCACATTCTGAGTCTTCACTCTCAGAGCATCTTTTACTCTTTCTTATTCATGATATTACACAGGTGCCGTCAATATCACTGATTGGCTCAGCTTTGGCCAGCAATGGGTCTGTCTTGAAGCCAGCTGAAACTGGCTCTGTCTAACATGGGTGTAGCTCCTGATGTCTTCTCACAGAAACCGCTCCTGTTTCCCCCACTATCAAAACCTTGCCATCCAATGCAGTACAGTTTGAAACAACTTTCATCCTCAGTAAATTATTGAGCAACATTCTGCCTGTAACTCTGTTACAACACTACCAAGTTCAGCGCAGAAACTGTATAAGATGCTGCTGTGGATTTCTTATGTCATGTCCGTGTCTTGTACATGACAGGTGAGTGTGAGTGAGCTGTGAACTGTCATTTACATAGAATGTAGGAGCCGTGCATGAGAAGCACTGCCCACTGCAGGGATCTATTCAGCCTGGAGGAGAAAAGGCTGACAGAAACCCTAGCAATATTTATAAATACCTGACAGTGGGGTGGAAAGAAGACAGACACAGGCTGTTCTCAGAGATATCCAGTAAAAGGAAAAGGGGCCATGGGCACAAACTGAATTACAGGAAATTCCAAGCATGTGTTCTCTGGAAAATGAATAAAAAAATTTTAAAAAAAATTTAAAAAAGAGTATGAGAGAATCCAAAGTAACCCATATGCTACCCTTAGAAACGTAAACCCCATATTTCCCCAAAAAACCTACAAATAGGTAGGCTCAAAGGTGCCTACCTAAAAGATCACTGCTGGTGAAACTGAACAATGCAGTTTCCCTATAATTCGCCTTTTTCTATCTGTATGTGTCTATTGTCTGCTGTGAAGTATTTAGAAAGAAATACTCCGCAGCAAGGGTGACCTCTTTGCTTTGACTTTATGCAGCACTGGATCACTGGGTACTAAGGACACCTATTTCCCAATGGTACATTTTCTGCAGAGATTCAGGCTTCAGAGGAACCATTACTATTTAAAATATAATGCTGCTTTTGCACTGGACTTTCGAACAGAGCAGAAAGTAAGAGTATAAATCCAGAAGTGGGTCAGAACTGAACAGGTATTAGAAAAAAAAATTAGTAGGAAAAAAAAAAGAACATAGATTGTAATTAAAATTTAAGTTATTTACCAATGCACTTTATACGTATATGTTTATTTTTGTGTATATTATAAATATGTGAAAATATATTACATATGTATAATACACATAATTATAAATACTGTCTCAAAGGAGAATATTAATATTTGAACAATGAAAAATTAACAGCAAGCTAAACAAAGAACATACTTAACCCATGAGGAGCAATTTTCCTGTCTGTGCAAGTTCGCATGATATTTTCAGGTAATACTGCGCAGAAGCTCAAAGAAACAGTAAAAATACATTTTTTTTAATCTATTAATTGTATGCTTATACAGATGTAATCCTAGTGGGAAGGATCTCAGTAAAGCTTTAGTCTAACCTCCTGCTCTAACTAGGGCCAAGTCTGAGGTAAGACAAGGATGCTTAATGCTGTATCCAGTTGGGTCTTGAAAACGTGTGAGGACCAAAAGTGGTCAAAGAGCCCCATTGTTTGATTGTCCAGGCAAGAAAAAATCTGCTTCTGTCTGAACTTCGTCTGTTGAATTTATGTCCTTCATCCACTCACTGCAGTAAAGAGCCTAGGTCTGTGTTCTTGTTGACTTCCCCATAGCTACAGAGGCTGCTGTTAGGTCTCCCAGAGCAACCTCTTCTCCAGGCTGAAAAAGTTCTGGTGCCTTAGGGACCAAAGAACTTGCGAAAGGACAAGTGCTCCACCCCTGGACCATCTAGGTGGCTCTCCCCTGGATTCAGTCTAGTGTAACAATGTCTTAAACATTTGATGTCCATAATAAAAAGGTTATCAGGTTCTTCCTATCAGCCAAAATGAGATGTGCCATGAATAGAAAGCATTCTTAAATATGGAAGAAGAGGTCAAGCTCAAGTTTATAGCATTAGAAAAAAATTGAAAACCAAGATGTCCTGAGTTATCCTTGTATAATTAAGATAAAAAGTCATGCCACATATTGTAGAGAAGATATTTCAGATATGGAATTATTGTTCTAAATGGCATTAGCAAATATTACTATACTGATCATATAAATAGAATATCATTTGGGACAGTGCAGTACAGCCGAGGAAGGATGACTTTTGTCACAATAAATGGTTTTTTGATGGGCATGTTTAAAACTGTTGATTTTCTTCAGACTTCTGAAGATGAAACTACAGTATTTTCCTGCTGATATTGGACAAAACAATTGCTAAGAAAGACCTGGTTCTAGGAAAGTAGTACACAGGAAAATGATCACTGTGCTTCAGAACCGTTCTTCATTCTTAGCTCTGCATGTTCCTTTTCTGTTTCTAGCCTCTGTTTCTAAGGAGTTTGTTATTTTTAGAACAGCAATTCCTGTGCTATTCCAGTTAAAATACCTGAATGGCTATGAAAAGTCCTAGTTTCTGAAAGTTTAGTATCAAGCTTCCAGAGTATATTTAGTTCTATCTATCTACTATAAAGGAAGTCAAAACACAAAACTCAACATGCTTATTGGCTTTATGAATTATTTAGTGTCAATGCAAGTTCACAGCACCTGTCTCTGTCCCCCTGCACATCCTCCACTCATTTGTCCCTTTCAGTAGCTCATGCACTGGTTCAGAAAACTGCTTAAATTGAAAAAAAATATAATCTTTTATTTCTTTTTTAAAAAAATCGATTTAATTTACAACGCAGCAAAAGTTACTTAAATTGAAAAAGTGATTGGTGGTAAGGTGAAAACGGCAAGAAACTTAAACAGATTTTTACATTTTGAAGTGTCAAATAACAGCCACTGAAAGTAACTTTAAAATAGATTGTTAGCATAATCTAGCCTCTATTTGGGGAAGGAGATTGAAAAAAAAACAAACCAAAAGTTATGAATAATGAACTGTAAAAATGACAGGGTAATACTTACTGAAATTATTTTTGGTGCTAGTTGATAAGATTTATATTCCAGCTTTTCTTTCCCTTTCTTAGTGGTGGGGGGGTTGTGAGAAGAAAGAATTTCAATATAACAGTTTAGAACATTTAATATAGTCCTGAATATATATTTCTGCAATATCAAAGTAGCTGTCTTCATTATTAGTGTCGCATTTTTATTTTTTTTTTTTATCAATTTCAGAATTCCTCAGTATATTATTTCTAGTTCCCTCCAAAACATGGTGAAAAGGAGTATTTTATTGTTGCTGCTCTGGTACTTTAAATCTAAAATTAGAAAGGACTTGTAAAAAATTACTTGCTACTGCCTTTTGAAGTCCTTTTTTATTGCTGCTATTCCTTCATGCAGAGAATGGTTTATTTTATACAATGTATTTATTAAACTTTTTTATCACTTCTCCTACTAATAAAGCAGAAGTTGAAACATCTCTGCAACATTATTTTGCAGAATAGTTTAGATCTGTGATTTATATCTCATATTTGTATCTCAGTAAATTCAATGGTTCATTTCAAAGAGGAACACTTTGCATATTAGAAAGGGTCAAGCATTTACAAGAAGACTTATGACAAACTCCAGATAAGGTCATAGAGGTCTGGAGTAAGGCTTAGGCGGAATAGAAATAACTATGTCTTGACAGTGTGACTTAAATCTCTGACACAGCTCCTGCCATTTCCTCAAGTTTTATTAATCTAATACTTTTCAAGCATTCCTAGAGTTCATCCGAAGTGATGCTCTGAGTCTTGATGGAGCTAAGTGTATTGCCACTGACATCTTGGTATAAACCTAAGTTGGTTCTGCAATCTTTTTGTCCTGACCAAGAAACTCACTGTTGTAACAATTGTTAAAGCATTCATAATATTTGCCTAAACATTTGGGCTTCACCAAAATATGGTGTGGTTGGTTTCCTTCATGTGCAGCTGGGCTTAGTCTCCTTTTTTATTACTGCCTAGTGGATGAAATATTCCTCAGGCAAATTACTGCTTCTTACAACCAAGGAGATTCAAGTTTTCTAAATTCTAATTTCCAAAAAATGCTTTGATAACTAAATCAGAGTTAAGCTTAATAATGAAGGGGCTGTCTACTCTTCTGAAGCTGCTTCACTGTGCAGTGACAAGTTCTTTTTTATGCAGTAAAGAATTCAAGGTTCTAGAGTAAAACTATGTGAAAGGAAGACAGTTCCAGTAGCTACTAAACTGTGTGGGAAACACAACCTGTGGTTTACAAGTATACCCACACCAGGCTGATGGGTGTGGGGAAAGGAAGAGACTTGTGGTTTCTAATTTTGAATTTTACCTTCAAAAAATATTAAGCTAAATTGAAAACTGAGACTTCTCAGCCCCAGAAGTCAGAGAATAACGTCCTTTCTTGTTTCCTATCTGAACTAGTGAACCTGAAACAATTTGCTACAGCGCATAAAAACTCCCACAGAGGAACAACAAATAATTTTTCCTCTGCCTCGCAGCCAGAATAGCCTCTTAGTTAAGGTGCTCTACTGAAAGACAGGAGAATTCTGTTTCTGTCTCCTGATATTTTCATTGTGAATTCAACTTGGGTCTCTAACTTGCTGGGTTGAAAGGAGCAATGCAAAGCATTGACCTACTGTACAAAGGTATGTAGGTCATGTTTTTTCCACAGTATTTTAACATTATTGTTGCTAAGGTTACAGGAAGATGCCCAAGCCCTGCCCTGGGGTGTACATAACAGAAGAAATTATAAGAAATGGCTGGGTGTGCCACGAGAAAAAACTGAAGATAGCAAATAAGACAGCAAGAAGCTGGCAGAAGTTACAAATGGTGCTGTGAGACATTGCTGGATTGCATAGTTCAGGTGGAGGCATGCAAGAGATGGCTAATCCTCAAGAGGTGCACTGTGGCCTTTTCTGGAAAGGAAATCTCACCAGGCCAACAATGCCTTAGTAGCACCATAGATGATGTAAAGCTGACATATCCTGGGAAACAGTAATGATTTCATGAAGAATAATTGGGGAAAAATATAGGTATTTGTTTATTTGGGAGGGAATAAAGGCAAAGAAAGAGAAGGCTCAAAGTGGGTTAGGGACAAATAAGCATATTAAAATGGAGAGAAGTCGTCCAGTTTGCATGTAAACTATTTGTATGTGAGTGTTTGGTTTTGTCCATTTATCTACTGGGAACACATGCTCAGCCGTGCTACTGGCTGGACCCAAAGACGGAGGAAAGCAGTAATGTTGCTTCTAGGGAGCCAGGAGGGAACAATCAACTGGGTCTTTCAGTCTAACATATTCAATTATCCTTAACATTCTCCTGTGATATTAGTACATTTTTGAAATGAATGAGCAAAACAAGCTTCTTGTGTTATGTTTTTCAAGAAGATACTGAGCAGTCATTAATCCCCAGTATCTTAAGTTATCATCAAAAGCATTCTCAGCTGAAGCTTTTTTCATTCTGTGAAGAATATTGAGCTGATTCGTTCCAATATTGTAAAAATTTGCACTGTAATATGTGTGGCATGTGTAATCATTGTGCTGTGTGTGGATCAGAAACACCCTGTGATCATTGTAACATGTAGCTTATATGAACTTGATCATGGTTATGATGAATGTTCCTGTAAGCATTGAGTGATTGTATAATTCTTATGATATGCTTGCTCAGTACTGTTATTAATCAAACTAGAAGTAGGTAACCAGGACATATATCCTGTTTCTAACCTATGAAATGACCATATAAGGGCAAATGTAGCTGAGTGTATTTCCTGCCTTTCTTGCTTGAAATTGTGCAACCTGTTCTCGAAGACCCTGCCTGGAGACGAGACCCAGAGAACCAGAGGACCCAATAAGAAAAGGACAAGTTAACCAGGAAACTATCTGGCAAGGAGAGATTGGTCAAGACGGTGGAGCAAGAAAGAATAGAAGGGGGATAGAAGACACTATTCATAGAGCTCGGTGTGCGCCCGGGTGGAGCAGAGATTCCCCACGCACCCAGCGCTGCTTGCTTATTGCCTCTTAATATTAATCAATTGTAAACTAAAATAAAATCATCTGGTTTTGATGAGAGTTGGGCTTCAGTCATTTATAACAATTCTAAGCATTTTTAAAAACCTCAATTTGTGGGGGCTAAATTTCTTTAAAAAATTATAATCAACCCAGAACCTTAATTTAGAATTCTTTAGTCAATCTGGGTTTAGAACTATGTCTTTATGTGCTCTAGATGTTTTAAGTTTGACCATAATCTCACACACCTGCATATTATGTACTTCCCAGTTCCAGAAGTATTCCTGTGTGGTTTGAAGGCTTATGTTTTTCGTTAATAGAAAAATAAATAGCTAAACAGGTGTTGTACTTTGTTACATTTTAAGCAATACTTTTTTTAGTATTTTTGTTAGTTGGGCTCTTAAATGTTTCTCTTTCTCTTTTACTCAGTTTTGCTTACAGTTACTTTTTTTTTTTCTGAATGCTTTTGCCTTCCTCTTATTTTAAGATTTTTTGTCAGATTTTTTTTATAGAATCATAGAATCTTTAGGGTTGGAAAGGACTCCCTCTGCCATGGGTGGGGACACCTCCCACTAAACTGTTTATGTTTATGAAAGTAAATAGTAAATACTTAAGGAGATAAAACATCTGGTTTGTACTAGATAGTTCAATTTTAGCGCCTGACAGACCCAGGCTTACTAGCCTGTATAGCTTAAAAATGTTATATTGGCACATTCTTCATTCAGCTTGGACATGACAGATCACAGACGGAGAATAACTGCAAATTACAACTTCTTAATCTTCAAGTATTTCACCACAGTGTGAAATAAGGACACTAGAAACAAGCTGTAACTCATTCCTTTGGAGAACTTAACACTTCAATTTTCTATTTCTTCATTCCTACGTGCTTTCTATTAAGATGTTCACGTCCCATGTTATGTTTCTCTGAAACTCACCCTACTGTCCTGTATTCCTTGAACACATGGGGACAGGGTAAGCAGAAGATGAGAGAGTGGATTCTGCCCAGACTTTTTGGTAAATGTCCTGTATAACAGTAAACAGTTCTTTTCAGAAGAAAGGCACCACAAATAGTAAACCATAGAAATTATTTTAAGTACATTTGATTTTTGTCTGTGTATTTGACAGTTGCATATAAGTAAACACAGAAATAGCAGATTGCAATTTTCTGCAAAAAGGAATTTTTTTCTGAATTAAGGTGGTCTGGAAAGTGAAAATATAGCAAAAATATTTGAAAGGCAGCATTTGACTGAAAACCAGATGGCTCAATATAGTATGGAAAAAGAATAATTCGTGATAAAGAGAAGATTTGTTTTGTACTCTCAAATGCCAAGAAAAATTACTGCTAAACATTATAATCTTTTAGAGATAAAAAGAAAAAAATGGCTATGAGGTGTAATTAGCATACTGATAGTATGCCACAGGATAGTATTTAACCAAATATATATATAAAAATATATACATATATAAAAATATATTTATCTTAAAAAAATATAAAAAAAGTTTGGGCTTGTTTCAAGCAACAAAGAAGGCTGCAGTTGCATTAATTAAGACACAATGAAAGAATTCTTTTCTTCTGATATCATAAATATGTTGACCACTGCCATCCATGAAATATTATCGCTCAACATGTCATTTAAAAGTTAGGAATATCAAGGTATTTTCACAGAAGTCAATAGTAAAAAGAGAATACTAGACTAATGGATGCCTGCCTACAGAGTGAAGGTACTCCAGAAATACATGAGTGGTATATCTGGGTAGTTGTTTAGATATAACAATGTCATGTAGTTAAAACATTTTGCAAATTCCAGGCATTTTCATAAGGCTAATCTTTACTATAATATGTCTGTCTCTATAAACACAATAAAGAAGGTTGGAGACAGCTATGCCACTCTTACAAAGCAACCTACCAGAGTCTGTCCCTTAATTCCTTTCCCAGCCCTATACATTCCTCACTTACATAAATTTTTCAAATAACTGTAACTTTTTGTTAAGTCTCTGCATAATTAATGAGGTTTCTTTGTTGCTTTAGAAACAATCACCTCTCTCTCCTGCTTCAATGTGGGTTTAGAAGGGAGGTTTAGTTGTCCTAAGCTTCTGTGAATTGATCCCAGATGTCTTTTCTCTTTGGAGTTGAACATTCTGAACTAAATGTGTCCCTTGTGCAATAGTTGAGTGGAAGAAAATAATTTATTTCTATGCTGATGCTTTTCAGGGCTCTTTATATGCATGTTGCAAAGGCAGCTTCATTTAGGTACAAAAATTTTTTTCCATCATAAAAAGGAAAAATAAAAACAATAAAATAAGAACCCTCCAAGACATAAATATATCAAAATAAGTACCTAAAATATTCTGTGGTTTGAGGCATTTCAATCTCAGACAACCAAAGCAGACATAACTTAAAAGATGCTCGTCAATACTATGACACATGCTGTCAAGCAACCAAAGCCTGGAAGCAGCCATTTTGCTACACTCAGCTATACAGGATATGGAGGATTGGACTTCAAGACTGAGGAACAGTGTGCACTGCTACCTAATTAAGAGGCACATCTATTTGTTGCTTTTGGCTTTTGACAGGATGATGGTTTGCTTCACATCTTTTATGTACCCCAACCCCTCCTCCTGCCTACAAAACACCTACATTCTTCATACTGGCATTTTTGTTGCCCTGACCTTATTTTTGGCCATCACTACAGGTCTCACCCTGTGGAAAACCAGGTATGCAGCTAGTTTAGGCTTTTTCATCCTGTCCCTCACCACAGCGGCAGACTTCCTATGCTCATTTATCTGGCCCTGAATAGATCTGAGCGCTTGGAAATTCAGTCATAATCTCAGGAAGGATCTTAAGTGCCAAAACCTCAATGCACTTGCTCATTACTCGTTCCATTTTAGTTTTCCTAACTTTCATGGTCAGCAGTTCCTTTTCATGCAGAGGAAGATAAAAATTCCCTTTAATTTACAAATTCTTAAGAATTCCAATATGAAAGTTTAGGCCCATTTCTATGATGCAGTCTAACAGGTAAGAACTTTAATTTCTGTGTAACCTAACATCATGATTTTTTTCCTTGTTTCTCTGTCCTGTTGTTTGAAAGAGGCAGTTATACTGCTGTATTTTAGTAAATTTACCATTTTAGAAAAAACAAAGAAAACAATACAAAACAAACAACAGCAAAAAGAAAAAAAAACAAAAACAAACAAAAAAAAACCCTACAAAGCAAAAAGCAATAAAGTCAGAACTATCAAAGGGCCTCTTTTTGCCGATGATTCTCTGGTAAGAAACAGTGGCCATAATCACACAGATAATGCATTTAATTTAGCTATCATTTAACCTAACAGAATCTGACAACCTTTTGCACAGTCTCTTGTTCTTAATTGTGCTGCAGTTATGACTTTACTTTTATTATATTAGACATGATACTAATATATTTTAAATGGCCTAGTAATTACAGTAATGCCTTTAGGCTACTGCTAATTTCAACTTCAGCCTTCATGTAACTTCACTTGAGTGTATGTGTGCATGTGAAAAGGAAAACAAAGGGAGGGTTCAACAGTTTGTCAATTTAAAGCAGTTTCAAAATAATAATTAATAAAAGAAACCTTGGAGTAACTTTATATCTCCAAGGTGTGAATAATCAAACACTATTCAGACATTACTGTTTCTCAATAGGTAAGTCAAACCGGATTGTCTTAGCTATTCAATGTGCTTATATGCTTTCTGTTTTCAGGGCAAGAATAATAAATTATTAATGGGGTAGAAACGGTGTAGTAACAATTTTCTGGATAGCAAACTGGATTCTGGTAACACACAAGCTACTTCTGCTGCTTGACAGCACATAGGCTACAGAAAAATGAAAAAAAAATAATCAATTTGTATTCTCAGCTGAAGAAACCTCAGGGGTTTCTCTTTTTAAAGAAGCAAAAATAAAAAAGGAAAAAATTCCAAGTCAAGCACCCAAAAAAATTACTTTGGCCATGATAAACATATGAAGAGAAAATTAACTTTCTTTTTCTCTTCTTCATATATTAAAGTGTACAGTACTTGTTTGTTAAAGCAACTGCAAGTTTCCAAAGGCTTTTATATCTTTAGAATTTTAAAAAAGTAAAAAAACTAAAAAAAAAAAGTTTCAGTGTACTAACTTTTTATACTCAGCAGGTGGTTGCAAAACGAAGTGAGTAATCATGAAAATGTGTATTTGCACCAGTGTTGTTTGCTTTGTTTTCTGAAAGCTTGCAAAGCTTTTTATGCTCATTTTCCTTTTCACTGTCATGTGAAATGATTCACAACAAAGCAAAAGAGATGTGACGCAAGAAGGGGAAATGCATACACAGTTTCTTTGTTTTCACTGTTTTTTTAAACACATGGTGTGGTTTTGATTTGTAAGCCTACCCTACAATATTATTTTCTTTACATGGTATAAGAGACAGGTTTTCTGGATTGCTTATTGTCGTGGTTTAGGCCTGCCACATAGCCCACTCACTGCCCCCCCACCTCCTCCCTGAGCTCCCGGAGGGATGGGGAAGAGAATTGAAAGAATACAACTCCCACAGGTTGAGATAAGAACAGTCCAGTAACTAAGGTATAACACAAATCACTACTGCTACCACTAATAATAATAATGATAAAGGAAATAACAAGAGAAGGGAATACAATGGCTTACCACCAACTGATACCCAGCCCCATCCCAGGAGAATCTCGCTCTTCCCAGTAACTGCCCGTTACATCCTGGGCATGACGTGCTGTGGTACGGGATACCTCTCTGGCTAGTTTGGGTCACGTGCCCTGTCTCTGATTCCTCCTGGCTTCTCCTCCTCCCTGGCAGAGCATGAAGCTCAGAAAGTCCTTGACCAGTCTAAACATTCTAAGCAGTAGCTAAGAACATCGGTGTTACCACCGCTATTCCCAGACCAAAAGTCAAAAACACAGCACTGCACCAGCTACTAAGAAGGAGAAAAATGACTGCTACTGCTGAACCCAGGACACTCAGTATGCCTTAATTCCAATTTTATTTATTTCTGTAAAAGAGACACTGCAGTTAGTGAGGACTCATATTAATGCCATCCCTGGTCTTTTACATTGAGCTGCATTCTAGAACATGAGTAATATATGTGCGTGCATGTATGCACACCCAGAGTGTCCTAAAGGTCATACCAGGGGAAAATGTATTCTTAAACACATGACTTGCCATGCAATTAGGAACATATTAGATGGTTATTAACTAACATAAGCGTATAAAAAGATTTCCTTTAGGATGTTGATTGCCTTAAAACATGGTGATAAGTGATATGCCTCTGTAAATTAAATTACCATTAAGAAAAAATGGGTAAAAATTCAGGAGAAAACCCATATAATTTTATGATACTGCTTTTAAGATGCCATTTGACAATCTCTATAGCATAGGTTTTTATATTTTTGCACCCTCTTAACAGCTCAAAGTCTTTATTCATACCTTATACCATTTCTGTTAGAAAAAATCTCCCTATTTCACAACCGGAGGGTATTAATGTTCTACATTATTTTCCACTTAAAAAGGAAGAAAAGAAAGAAAGAAAAAAGTGCATAAAAAACTAAATATATCTCCAAGAGTAAAAAAACCAAAAAATATTTATAATTCCTCATGTATGTCCATTGTTTTGATATCCCTGCTTTGTGCCAGCTGTACCTGACTGCAGATCTGCATTTAAAGCTATGACAGGTGGATATTGTATGAAGATAGGCTGAGAAAGTTGGAGTTGTTCAGCTGGAGAAGAGAAGGCTGCATGGAGACCTCATAGCAGCCTTCCAGTATCTGAACGGGGCCTATAGGGATGGGGGGGGGGGAATCTCCATTGGGGACTGTGGGAGTAATAGGCTCAAAATTAAGCAGGGGAAGTTTAGATTAGATATAAGGAAGAAGTTCTTTACTGTGAGGGCAGCAAGGCACTGGAATGGGCTGGCCAAGGAAGCCATGAATGCTCCGTCCCTCGTGGTTTTCAAGGCCGGGTTGGACAGAGCCTTAGCTGACATGGTTTAGTAGGAGGTGTTCCTGTCCATGGCAGGGGGGCTGGAACTAGATGATCTTAAGGTCCTTTCCAACCCTAACTGCTCTATGACTCTATGATCCTAAAAGATATTTTGTATTTCCATCTCATTCAAGAAAATTGCAAAAATAGTTTCTCCTGGATTTGGATAAACACAATTTCATAGGTATATATTTGGTTATGTTGTGAATTGTAGAAATTGGCTAAAAATTTAGTTTCCTTGGGTGGTTCTTTTTTGGTATGGGTGAGCTAATATGACACTTGTGGGCCAACCCAGCAAAAGAAGTAAATAAGACTCACATCTGTAATTATCTGCTTCTTTCCTTATTTAAGGAAATCCTCATGACAGGTAGAGTATTTTGCTTCAGTTTTGTTTTGTATATATTTTTCAAAATGTTTGTAAGTTTTTGTGAATCAAGTGATAAGGATAAACTATTTCCTGTTGGACACCTGAAGCAATACATCTAAATAGCAATCAATAATATGTGCATCAATATATATTTTTAAGTACACAGGGTTTATGTAGCATCTGCAAGATGATTTTTTTTTTTAGTCCACCTTCCTGTGTTTTATTTATTATGATCTTTTACTTTTTGACACTAATAAATGTGATCTTGTTCCAGCTTCATCCATTCAAAAGGATCTTGAATGCAACTTTTGGCATTCCTTCCCATCTAGGCAGTTGGGCTAGATAGAGTCAGTTGAATCAGATTTAGGCAGTTAGGCTAGATTTAGGCAGTCAGACTAAATGATCACTGTAGGTTCCTCTGTTCGATTCTAGTTTGGTCTAGCCTATTCTGGTCTTGCCTAGCCTGCTCTGGTCTAGCCTGTTCTGTTCTATTCTATTTTTCCAGGCTTACCACTTTGGTTAAATTATTCCAGTATTAGCATCTTTCCATTGTACCCACAATACAATGCTCAGCCAGATACCCACCTGTCGTGGTTTAAGCTTAGTCGTAAATTAGAAAAGCATGTAGCCTGCTCGTTCCCCCCCACCCCCACAACC
>WYDI02034238.1:0-19455 GCA_009867235.2 Psittacus erithacus | reverse complement strand
AGCAAGCTGCTCTAGTGGAAGGTGTCCCTGCCCGTGGCAGGGGTTGGAACTGGATGAGCTTTAAGGTCCCTTCCAACGCAAACCATTCTATGAAATGCAGAGTGAGGAGGAAGACCCAGTAACTGGCTTGTGATTGTTAAATAGCAGAGCCTTGGCTTCTGCGCATCCCAAATCCTGCTACAACAAAGCATCAAAAAGCAACACAGCAAACCCTACAGAAGTGGATGCAAAGATAACCAAGTCAAAAGAATCCGAGCATAACAGTATACCGGATATTTCTGGATGCTGGAGTTAAATTAGCTTTACTAAAATAATCACACTGTTGTTTCCTAATCAGTAAGAACAAACTGTTTGGAATCAGCATTTGTGGACTGAAAAGGCAGATGCTGTTTTGGGAAATTGTTTCTCCTCAGAAAGCCTGATTTATTTTTCTTTTTTAATTCTTTTTTTTTTTTCCTAAACCAGCTGAAACACTCCGTTAATTCAGAAATAGTTTTCTGTTAATTCAGCAAATAGTTCTGGAGAAAACAAAAGTAAAAACTCAAGACAGCAGTTGCAGCATTCCTGAGTTCAGCACTTTGGTTCTTGAGTGGCTGCATTAAACTCATGTAAAGCAGCACTCTCACTGCACAGGATTGCTTTCCTCCTGTTCTACTTCAGCATTTGTAAAACACTTTAAATTAGCTATTATTTTCATTGTAAGACCCTTTTTTCTGTTGCATCTACATTTGACAATTGCTGACTTACCAGATGCATCCACTCCACATCATTTCTCTGTATAAAGCGGATTTTGTTACCTAAACCTGGGCAGACATACATCTTGCATGCAAACCATGGAAGTCTCTTCTTCTCTGAAGTTTCACTATTGCATGGAGAAATTATGTAGAGTAGCAGGGCAGGAGAGCTATACTGGACCAAGATAACCAGGAGATTACAAATAAGCAGGAATAAGATCAAGAACTAAGTGGGGGAAGGGCAGAGGATCATGTCTGAGACATCAGAAGATGTCAAGTTGGAAAAGGAGCTTGTGTCTAAGAGAACAAGCTCCTTTCTCATCCGGAACATATGCCAGAAGTCCAGAATCCCAGTATCCCACTACTGTTAGCAGTTAACCATGTATCCCTCTGACCAGCTGTGCTCCTCTCACATTCTTATCAGCCAGATGACAACTGACTGCTGCCCCTTACTTCACTGCTCAAGTCAAAGGCACCTGTATGTCTTACCCCTGTGTGGATCACTGTGATTTTTGCTTTAAGAACCAAAAATCTTCTTCTCTAAGAAGATCTTGCAAACTTGTATAGGCCTGCTGTTAAGAACACTGTTCAGGCTGCAGCAAAAAGGAGTAGCTCAAAAACCAAGAAAAGCCTGAAATAAAAACCGGGGTGATGGAAAACCTTATGACTTATGTACATGTGTCATGCCACACAGCCTCTGAGTCTGCATTACCATATCCCAAGACCCCTATCTTCACAGAGTCCTAGAATCCCAGGTTGGAAGGAATCTCAAAGATCATCTGGTCCAACCTTTCTAGGCAAAGCATGACTGGATGTCCCAGTACCCTGTTAGCTGAGTTTAAGTGTCCAGCATGGGGAGCCCACCACTTCCCAGGGTGGAACCACTACCCTTATTAAATGCATAGAGAAAGGAACATGCTGGTCTTGTTCAACATACAGCATAAACAGCGGTCAAACAGCTGGACACAAATTTTGTTTCCTTTGCAGTTGGGTGCCTGATTGCACTTCCTACACACACCATATGTACTGTGGGAACTAAAATCTTCCCTTTTGCAACAGCTACATAGAGAAGCTTCAAGTTTATAAACTACATATTGAGCAGAGGCCGATGGCAACATGCTTGTCCCTGGCATTCATTTAAGTACTTCAACACCTGTTAAGTGCTCAGCAGCTGGGCTTCAGTGCTGGGCTCTGCACAGAACCTTGCCCAAGGAGATGGCAACAGAGAAACTGCTCCGATTTCACAAGGCAGCCTATAGTTGGTAACTGAGCCATAAAGATTAAGCCTTGAGTGTCCTTCAGTACTTTGGGAGGTTTTTGAAATGCAAGCAGGAGCCCCAGCACAGCTACCATATCGTCAGTGATCCGTGCTGCTGGGATGGAACACCACCCATCTTACACACACACTTACTGTAAAAATGCAGCTACTGTGGCTGCACCAAGCAACTTGAGGTAGTGACTGCTGTCTTCAGGGGTCCAGGAAAGAACTTACAAGGGTTTACGGTAGCTCCTTTTCAAACAAAACCAGAAGTACAGTAAAAGCAGGAATTCATTTAAATCCCTGGAACAATCAAGAATATTTAATCCTCTCTTGGATTTCATTTGTGTATGGTTCAGCCACCAAAAATCTGAACTGCCATTAAAATATAAAGTCAAAAATCTTCTTATTGCAGCTGTCCCCAAAGAATACTACACTTGCACAAACTCATTTTATAGGGGCTGTAACAGCTGTAATAATAGACTATACTTGCAGAAGCCCATGAACATAAAGCTCTGCTACAGTATTTGCTTGATTTTTGCTTTCTTACACTTTATTTTTGTAAGTGTTCTCCCATTTGTAAAAGTAAACTGATGATGAAGCAATATCAAACCAAAACTGACTATCTGAACTGCAATGTGCTCCCCACTGTGCCTAGCACAAGTGCCAGACATTTTTCTTCTGTAAATAAGGATCATGCCCAGGTTATGGATTAAAAGAATGTAAAGCGAAAGGTCTGAAATATTCAGACAGAATTCTGAAGCTTAAACTTTCAGCATAGCTCTCAAAGCAAGATGATGATATCAGTTCACAAATAGCTTAAGCAGAAGTCCAGCATAGTGGTAGTGTCTCAGGCTACGTAACAGGCCTTTCAAAAGGGTATGAAGTAACAGAATTGAAATGTATTTGGCAAGATGCCACCACTCAGATGATATCCCAGCCTCATGGACACGTACAGTACACAACAATTCATCATCTCATACTATGTGGCACTGACATTTCTCATGTCAAACCAAAAATAGCTATAGCAAAAGTAAACTGAGCCCCAAATGTGGAAGCCAGTAAGGCCTTTGCATGTTATACCCACTACAATATTAAACCCACTACAATATTAACAAAAAGGACCAAAAAAAAAAAAACCCAAGAGACACCAAGTTGAGGAGCAAGTGGACTTTCACATTCACCAGTGGTGCCTGGAAAGCCTCTGGGAAATGAAACAGGCTCAAGATAGGGGTTCTAAGAACAAAAACCACGCAACGGCTTTCCAAGAAATGCAGAAGCAAGTACTGAACTAGGCAGACTTCCTCCCAGGATGCACATCACCGTAGTTCCGCAAGCCTTCAAATTCCGCAAAGGCCTGGAGTATCTCATCCTGCAGAAGTGTACGTACTAGCACCCGCACACAACCCAAACCACCAAAGATGGAGCAGAAACAGAGAAGCTCTATCAGAAGCCTGAGTCTATGCAGCAGGTTAAATGGGCTAAAGAAGAAAAAAAGAGAGAATGAAAAAAAATGTTGAGCACAGAAATAGAAGCACAAAACTTATTTCAAAGAATGGAGCTACTCAAGCAAGCTGTCAGAAGAGCACTGACAATCAGAGTTAACACTGATGCAGACTTCCAGGTAACTGAAGCCCACTAGAGCTCTAATCTTTGCATGCTACACTAAGCAAAAGAAACTGAGATGTCATAAATATCCTTTTGGTGCCTGAACCCCCACATCTATGCAAGCCAACGAAGCCAACAAATTAAAAACTGCAATTCCACTTCACAGAACATGGCTTGTATGTCCAGAAGAGCCACAATGACCACCTCCTCTGGTCTTCACACAAAATAAGGGCATTCTGGTATCTCAACTCCTGCTCCAGAGCTGCTTTAGCCTGCTTTGCTAGCCCAGATTTCAGCAATGAATATTCTGTTAATAGTTGGAGTGGCCTCCAGGAAGAACCTTGTGCTCCTGATGCCTGTTCTCCACACTAGGGAGTGACAGATCACACCAGAGCATTGCTGCCAATTGGCAAGGCAGGCTTCAGCCCCATGGCGCAGAACAGGCAGAGCTCACAGAAATACCATATCAGTGAGTAGTATTCAGAGGAAGAACACTTTCTTAATCTATATTTGCATAGCAACTAGGACAACAAGGGCCATGAAAAGCTTTTGAACACTATCATAATGCAAATATTTTTTCTGATGGTGCCTCTGCCATCCCGGATGAGCGAGAGCTGCCCAAGCCACCTGCCTGGTCATGGAAAGGTGAGCAAAGGAAGAGGCACAGAGAAAGTAAATTGCTTAGAGCACAAAGAAGGTAAGCATCACTTACTCCTAAGTGGGAGGCAGAAGCAGGAAGCAGGACAATGCATTTTAGCCAGCACCAAAATGCCATTTGCAACTCACATCTGATTCACAAGCAGGATCACTTTATGATAATACACTCACTTTTAAGGTATCTTGAGGGAATTCCCCATACAGAAGAAATACTCCATACTTTCAGATTTTAAAACAGGTTTAAATAAATCACTGACTCCGTAATTATCTTCTACTCTGTCTGCTCTTGACAAAACCAAACAGAAAAAAAACCCTTATGAGTCGTCTCATGACTACTCCAAACATTACTGTTTCCTACGCCCACAGCCTGCCCGGTCAAATCAGTCACCTCTTTCAAGGGACCAAAATCTATCTCCTTTTAAGGTACCTGTCACTAGCAACCCCACACAAACCCCATACTTATTTCACCTGCATGGGAAAATGTATTTACTGGAAGCCAAGAAGGGGACTCTGTCACTCCAAACAGCTCCATTAGCCTGGGGACAACTTCATCTGACAACTCGCAGCAAAGGACAAGCTATAGACTAGTTTGGCTGCCCAGTCCTGCCACCTCCCTACAGCTCCCTCTGAAGATTGCATGATCTGATGGATCAGGGCACTTGTGGTCTGACCTGGCTCACTGCTTGGCCCTGTGATCACCCGCTTTGACACAAGAAGGTGGAGTAAACAGAGGGTGGGGAAGAGGTCGATACCATCACCCCTTCTGGCAGCAGTCAGGGCAGATTTAGTCTTGCAAAACCACATCCTGAGCTGAGCAGAGTCATCACTGTTACCCAACTCACAAGGAACACAAGGGAATAACCACAGTACTCTCCAATTAGAAATCCAGTGTGATATTTAGTAAGTAAGCCCATGTTTCAGATTTGAAACCACTTCGTAGGGTCTTCTATCAGAGGCTGACGTTGTCAAATACAGGGATATTGTGGAAATTGACCAAAATACGTCACTTCTGGTCAAAGGTGTTTCCTGACAGTCACCCAACACATGGACGCGCATCTTTAAGGAGGACTACCTTTAAACATAACAGCTTTATGCTTACTTCCAAGAGTATAAAAAACCCAGGCAACACGCACTAGATCCGTTCTCTGGATGATACTGCAAAGGGAATTTCTGTAGAACATTTCTGCAAGCAAAGTCCTGAGCACATGAACTGTGCACAAGGCTTTTTCAAGGAGTGTCATGGAAACTACACTGGAAATGACTGAAGCTGGACAGCTCTCTGAGAGCCTTGTCACCAGTACTGGCTTTCACTAGAATGTTGATCTGCTAGTGTAGGTTACAAACTTCCCAGAGGTGCCAGACAAGGCCATCATGGCCAGGAGCAAACCCACACAAACCCAGTAACATTTATAACAGTCCTCCTTCAAGGCAGCCAGTAGCTAACCCCAAGGGCTACACCCCAGTAAGTCTCACTGCATTCCCAGGCAGACTGCTATAATTGAAAGACAAAGAAAAATGAAACCAATGAACACGCTAAGGAAAACCCGGCCTGTTCTTCACAAAGGGAAGAGCTGCCCAAGGAGCAGCCTCGGGGCCTCTTACACGCAGAGGCGGGGGTGTCCCTGTGCACAGGGCTGTAACCACCCTCCACCGCAGAACCGGGTCCGCCCGAGCAGCCGTTCCCGGCGCAGGAGGGAGCCGCAGCCACAGGTACTCACATCCGCCCCACGCCCTCGTACATGCGGGTCTCGTCCACCAGCATCATGACCTCGGTGTCGGTGAGGTGTGCGTGCTTCTTCGTCTTGGTGAGCTGCTCGATCTGGATGTCGGCCAGCTTCACCTTCTGCTGCGTGTCTATCACCTTCGCCTGCAGCTCCGTGAAAGCCTGGGCAGGGGGAAAGAGCAGCGGCCATCAGAGGCGGCTCTCGCAGGCCGCGGCCCGCCGGCCCCGCACAGCTAAAGCCGGGCGGCGGGTGCCGAACGCTCGTGGTGTGCAGAAGAGAAGGAGCCCGGGCAGGCGCTGCGCGGAACGCGGCGGAGAGCCGCTGGCCATGGCGGTGGGGCTCATACCTTCTTCAGCTCCAGGTCCACGGGCGCTGCCATCTTGTTTGCGTACGGCGCCTGCGCGGGAAGGGAGCGCCGGTACCGCGTCCCGCTGCGCATGCAGGGGGCGGAGCGCAGGGTCCCCGGGCCGGGGTCCGGGGCTGCCCCGGGCATGTACCGGCTGCGAGGGGCGGTACCGGGGGTTACAGCGTGGGGTTTAATGTCCGGGGCAGCAGCGGGGCTCGACACCGTGGAGTGAGGGGATGCAGCAGTTGGTGACGTGCTCACGCTCCCGGGTGCATGGCCGGAGCGGGGCGAAGGGCCGGGCTGCTGGAGGCCGTCCCCGCCTTCGCCAGGAGCCCCTCCAGCGCTCAGCTTGGCCCGGCGCTGCGGCAGCCGCTGCTGGGCAGGGGAGACAGCACAGTGATGCGGGCCGCGTTCCTGGCGCCCTGTTCCTGCGCGCAGGGTGAAGCGAGCAGCCTGCTCTGCCCTGCGGTGCATGGGCACACTGGGCAGGGCCGAGCTCTGCACACCCCAGCCAGGCGCTGGGGCACCTCCTGTTCATGGCCACAAATGCAGCCGTACCAGGGAGCTGCCCCATGGGCTTCAACTCTGCCTTAGCTAGGAAGAGAACATCCATAGGACTGTCGACCTTTCCCAGTCCAGTGGGGCAGAGGGACCAGCCCATGGATCCAGCCAGCTTCCCAGTGCCTGTATCTCCAAAACATGTTTCCCATCTCTTGGCCTGTTAAATTACCTGTGGGTAGCCCAGCCTATAGAGGAGCAAAGTGGACCAGAACACGTCCTGGCAGGGCAGAGAGCAGCTGTCTGCAGAACAGGCGGAGCAGAGCTCTTCCCGCGCCTGCTGGGGTGGTGTGGAGCCCCCGGCACGCAGAGCTGCCCACCATGAACGGCTGGAAGGCAGCAGGGCTGGAGCAGGAGTGGATCCAGGAAGGGAAGCAGCAGCAGCACAGCAAGGTAGGGACACAGCCAGATGCCCTGGAGCAGAATGGCCTCCTGCATAGCAGCTGGTGGCATTATTTGATAATAGACATTGAAAAAGGCCAAAGTTTGGAGTCTCTGATTAAACTGGCCCTCCCACAGCATGAAGGTTCAGAGCCAATAAATCAATTCCCTGGCTCCAAGACTCAGGCCACTGCAGCTGATTTTACTCTCCAGGTGATAACACAAAAGGGTGACTGCCATCAGCCACCTGCTTCCCAACCTGCCCAAGCCATGTACTTTAGCCCCTTTATCTCATGAAGCACTGGAATGGCAAAGTATTGCTGCATTCCCACACCCTGGGCTTTGCTACTGCGAAACAGGGATGAACCTACACGCTCGCTTCCCAAGCAACCCCTCCTCCAGTGGGCATAAAGCTTATTTCAGGCTTTACCAGAGCTGAATTTTGGCTAAGTTAGGCCAAAAAGCTCTGCAGGCTATTCCCTGCCCAGCTTTAGTGCACACTGTAGGAGCAGGAATGGAAAGCAGCAGCTTAGCACTTCCCTTTGAAAACTAAAGTTTGACATCTGCTGAAGGGAAGGAGCCTCGATGAAAGCAGGCTTCCTGCTGGGGGAAGTCCTTTCTCTGCCTCAAGAGACAGTGTCTCACCCTGATCTCAAGTGCCCCTGGGGAAGATGAGGGAAGAGGAAAGAAGTGGTTTGGGGGTTCTTTTTACTGCAAAGTCAGGAGTCAGTCCTGAACCACCATCTGAAATGATGCTTGCTCAAAAGACCCCAGCTGCAGAGCCTGCAATCACACAGGAACCACTCCAAACTGGGAATCCACCCCATTTGGATGAACTGGTAGCCGGAAGGGCTTCACTTACACCTGCTTGGTGAGCAGGCACCAAGAAATTACATCCCTCACAGGCCATCAGCTGTCAAAGATGCAAAAGAAACACAGATGGGAGTGGTGTGGCTGCAGGCTGCTGCAGAACAGCCACTGCCACCAGCCCCTGGGTACCACCCTGCTGTGCTGCACCCCAGCACCGCACAAGCCAACCCAGCACCTCCTTCCATGCACTCAGGATCTGCACTGTTTGCAGATCCCCACTGGTCTTCAGAGGTCCGATTCCTTTCCAGCTCCATCGTCAAATGAACAACCCAAGTGTTTGTAACAAAGTGTTATTTATTAGAATATTAACATTGCACTTAAAAAATAAGGGAGGTCTGACCCAGTCACCTTGACCTACATGAAAGATGCAGGGGCCAGACCTACAATAAATATAAATACTATGTACAGTTTATCTAAAATAAATATATAATTTAAAATGAAAAGTCTCTTGTTAAATAGCTGTTACCCTCCCGCCCCTCCTGCGCCGCAGCAAGCCCCGAGCCCGCTCTCCTCCTTTCACAGCTTGTTCTTGGCATGCACTGCAGCATACGGAGAGCTGCCGCCGGCCCGGCCCCCCTGCTCCATGCAGCCGCCGAGCACCTCTCCCAGCTCCATCCCGGAGGTGGCCACGGAGCTCCCTGCAGCGATGCCGCTGCCGGAGCACCTCGGAGCAGATGCTGCCCCGCTGCTCCAGCCAGCACCCAGGGATAGTGCTGGCTCTGTGGCTCTCACCTCTTCCAGGAGGTAGAAGTGCATTAATGCCGACTCCTGCAAGACAAAGCAGAGCAGATCACAACACAGCCCAGGGCAGTTCCCATGTGGTTGAAAGGTGTTCATCCCGCTTTGGGAGAGCCCATGCACGCAGCAGCTACTTGCTGCCTTGCAGTGCTGGGCTGAGGAGGATGGGAGCCAGGTTGCCAGGGGAGCAGTGGGTAAGCATCTCACCACACTGCCCTTCAGGGACCACAGCACTTTGCCCCCTGGACACATCCCCCCCCGTAATCCCCAGGGTAGAGGGGACAGTGATGACAACTCTTGTGCTGAATCCCCTTCCCCCAGGTAGCTCTAATAAACAGGTAAAAAATTCCCACCCCCAGCACTGTTACCAACATTACAGAAACCCTTTGAAGGCATTACCTCATCCCTACAAAGAACAAAGTTTTTCCTTTTTGTTTAAGAAAAGAGAAGTAGCTGTGATCTGTATGGGCACATCTAACGTCAGGGCTTGGACCAGAGCAGAGGAAGTCCGTAAGCTGTCCAGCACTCAGCCACAGGGCTACCACCCAGCCAAAGCAATGTCACATGGGGCTGGCAGCAAGATCCCCATGCCCAGCTGCAAGGCATTGCATTGGTGCAAGTAATAAGCAGAGTAGGAGTAGGAGTGAAAAGGAAGGGTTTTTTCTATATATAAAAATAGAGGCAATATCTAAAGAGCGGAAGTGACTCAGAGGGTCAGAGAGGGAGCAGAACAGGGTGGGAAAAAAAAAACCAACCCAGAAGCATCTTCCCCACTGCCAAATGTCCCTAAAGCATGCAGAGACAGGGCAAAGCAGGGACTTAAGGTTTGAAAGGAGGGGGTGATGGTGACAGGGTACAAGGGCTTGAGCAGGAAGGGGATGAAGAAGGGCTAGAGCCCAAGACAGCCCAGGCTCTCAAGCCAAATCCAGTGAGCTGCTTCTCCAGGCTCGTCCTGCCTTCAATTCTTGCCTGGCTCTGGCACAGGATCCACACAGTGGTCCCAGCCAGCCCGGACAAGGAGACCCTCAGCCACACTGCTGCCCCATACCCAGCCAGGGGCTCACCTTGCCAGCACCCGGCATCCTCAGTGATTCACAGTGATGCCCAGCTTGATTTTCTCTTCGCTCTCTACATCGTAGACACCCCTCTTGTGACACCTGTGAGGCAGAGCAGAGATATTCAGGTCATGGAGATGTCACTGCCACCTTCCCCTCCACGTGGTCTTCCCAGGGATGCAGACCTAACAGCTCAGCCCCATCCCACTTACCTGAGCATCAGCAGGGCTGCGATGATGACAAGACACAGGGAGGAAAGGACAACAGCAACAACGGCCAGTGCAGTGGTGTGGTCGTATGCACTGGGGGGGTGCTCCACAGGCAGCGAGAGGCCGTGGCATCTCTCTCCGTGATATCCTGGCTGGCATCTGGGGGAGAAGGACAGTATTAAAGGCTGGTGGTCACCAAGAACAGAAGGTCATTGGGTGCTTCACGACCCTTGGAAAGGAGCTACCTCTTTGCTCAGCCCTAGCCAGCACCCTACCCATTCTCCCTGGTCCCCCTGGCCTGAGCTGGTACTGCCATCACCTCCCTTGCACTGGTAACTTTTCTCCTGCCCCAAGCACCACATAAAGACTCCTAAAAAGGTTGAACTCCCCACAATAGAATCCACCAGGATCTGTGGACCTCCAAATCATCCCAAGGCAGAGCCAGGCTGCACAGACTACCTTTGGAAGCAGGAAGTCCCATACAAGGGAGCAGAGATGCAGCCAAACCAGAGCTCAGATCTTCCCCCGGAGCAGGATGTCCCTGCACACCCTGCCAGCCAGAGAGGTGCCACCCCCCTGCAGACTCAGGTTACTCATAGAACAGAAATAACAGTCCCCAGCAGAGCTGGAGCTGCCAACCCTGCCTGGGAGTCCAAGTGCACTGATGCGACCAGATATAGATATCCCTATATCTGCTGCCACTGACCATCAAGCTTATCTCCAAGACAGGGTCTGAGCACAACCCTCCTGGCTCACAACACCACCACATGCCACGTCACCTCCCAACAACAGCAGCGGGGCTGGGCACAAGGCAGACATACAGGACCCAGCCTGGCACCATCCTCACCCACCCCACAGCCCAGGGACCAGCCCAAGGAAGCAATGGTCCAGGAGGCCCTGCGGGACGGGCAGACAGCCACCAAGAGCAGCCACAGCCAAGTGACACCAGCCAACGTGAGGCCTCATTAGCAGAGGGGACTGGTGTCTGTTCCTTAGAACCCATGGTGGCTCAGGGGACAGGTCATCCAGGGATGGGCCACAAGGCTGAAAAGCCCCATCCTGCCCCTGGAGCCTCCCTGCTTTCCCAGGTCCTCTTCCAGCCCCAGGGATCTGGGAAGGGACACCATCCCAGGCAGGGTGTGCTGCACCCCACATGGATCTGGGTCCCCACCCCAAGCTGAGCCAGCAGGGATCTCCTCTTGCTGGCAGTCCCAAACCCCCTGTGCAAGGGCCCAGTTTCATGACAGCTTTCAGGCGGAGAGAAACTAAGCGGTTCAAGGAGCTATGTGGAGCCTGATCCCTGCGGATTGCTGGGCACATCTTGTGGGCACCATAAGCCAGGGAGCTATTATCTTCCCTGGGCTCCAGACGCAGAGCTGGGTGGCTCAGAGGACTGATAGCAAAGAACAAAGCCTCTTATGTATCTGTCAGCTTAATTCCTGCCCACATCAGTGGGGATCAAACATGCTCCCCTGGCTATTTCCCACAGCAGCAATGCTGGGTCCTTCACAGCAGCAGGCAAACTTCTCTGCTTGCCTTGTCTAGTCCCTGCTCTCCACCTGCACCCCAAGGAGGCAGAAGGGGATGGGGATACAGAGCTCTGTCCATCAGGACTAAGGGACAGCTTGGGCATGGCTTTGGCAGACTGTCCCCAGGGGTGCTACCTCCAGCCCTTGCTGGTGCCATGGCAGAGATGCTCCTCCTGCCTGCAGCAGTACATCCTGACAGCCACAGGGGTTATTAGCTCCCAGCCAGGGCTGGCAGCAGTGAGGACATGGGGTTACAGAATCAGGATGGGGTTCTCACAAACCAGACCTGCAGAAGACTTTGGCTACAAGACCCCAGCCCCTATTCACCATCTTCTGGCCCCACTGCCACAGGTGTCCTGCAGCAGCTCAGCCAGGTCTTGGGGGATGCTGAGTCTACATCCACGATGGATTTTGATGGGGAATGGACATTACTCAAGAAGCACAAGGAAGAGGCCAAGTCAGAGCCGTCCCTGCATGGATGTGGAACATGCACTAAAAATATCTCCTCTGCTCTTCCTTCAATTCTCCAGGCCAGGCAGAGGAACCGTGACTAAGGCTCCCCTGGCACACGCACACGCCAGCAACTCACATGCAGGAGGGAGCTCCCAGCTCTCGGATGTATTTGCATTCGCCATGAATACAGAAATCCTTGTACTTCCGCAGGCATGGGTCCCTCTTCTTCCCCTGGCCTTTGCCTTTTCTTCTTTTATTCCCGTTCCCTTTTTTCTTGGGGGTAACCAGGCCTTCAGGCTTCGACAGGAAAGCAACTGGAAAACAATTTGGGAAGGAGAAAGCAGCGGTCAGATCACTTCCGTGTGTCAGCCAAAGGGAAGATAGAGCAGCAAACCAGCTCAGCCCTGGTGCTCCAGCAGCCCTTTGTGCAGTGATCTGCCCCCGAGCAGACGGTTTTCTTTCCAAATATCATGGCCTTTCCCATTCATAAGAGCAATTCTCAAGGAAAGAAAGGAATTGGGCTGGGGGGAGGGCAAACAGAGCTTTATGTATCTCAAATGTTGCTATTATATGCACCAGTTTCCACTGAACACAGAAAACTGTTTATTGCCCCTTTATCTGGCTTTTATTTCCCCAATGAGCACAGTCTTTTGTAAGACCCTATTCATGGCTCTAATGGACTCTCCTTCCTGTGGGTACAAGGATGCCTTGCGCACCCAGAGCAGGATTAAGAAAGCAATGGCTTAAGTTTTGGTTTTGCAGAGCCAAAGAGATGGCAAGTGCAGCATTCCCAGGAATGACAAAGGTATGTTTCAATTGCAGTGCAGGGACAGGTAGCTTTTGGTGCAAGGCCAGCTCCCTGTTGGGTTGGTGGGACCAACACAAGGAGCACAAGCGCCTTGCCTGGGGCATGGACCGAAACCAGCAATGTTACTGGAATAGTTCTTTGGATACGCCCAGAAAGCCAGCCCCCAGCTTGAGCTCCCAAGGCACCAAGATGCTGGAGAGCGCTCATGATCCAGGAGTGACTTCTGGGCTCCCGCTGAATCACAGCGCTTAACTCCAGTGAGCACAGGAAAACATGAACTGAGGGTGGCTGAGTCCAACCAGCGAGTTGTAACCTGCCCAGTTCCTCCTCAGCCACCTCCTGACGTAGCCAGGTGCTGGAGCACATGGTTGCATACCTAGCAAAGCTATTTCTCAATTTCGACATCCTCCACACTATGCCTGGGGAAAACTGATACTCCAGGAAATTCTGTGGCTTGGAGAAACCTCCGGATCCGGGTGAGGCCCCATCCCCTCCCCTGGCAGTTATCTCAGCAGACACACAGTGCTGCTGACACCCCCCCCGCCCCCAGCCACCTCCATTGTCACTACCCCATCGCCTGTCCCTTAGGACAGACAGAGAAGATGTGGAAGATCTTGCTGGTAGAAAAACTGGTGCAGCCCAGGGGGCAGGGAGATGCTGCTCTCTCCCCCTGCTTAGACATCCTGGGAGTTGTGGCACAAAGAGAAGGTGCTTTTGATAGAAAAACCAGATTTTTCTGACCCTAACTCAGCTCAAGACATCAATAAAGTGCTCCGAGAGGCTGCAGCCTCCATAACCAAACATCCCCCATGCCTGCAACCAGTCCCACAGAGCAGGGTCAGCCCACACCTCCCAGACCCCTGACTCTAAGCCAGGGTCCCCTCCTTGGGGGATGCACAGAGAAGCAGGCTGCAGCATCTCCCCCCAGCACGAGGGGTCTTTCTCAGGGGGCTGCATTCTCTTGGATGCAAGCTTAGTATTGCACGGATGCTTGTCACAGTCTGATGGTACAGCCAGAAAGCAAAGAAAAACACGGAAAAAAGGGAGAACAAACTGTGCGAGGCAGAGGCTGCTCCTCCGCTGCCAGGTCACTGCCCTCAGCACACCGCAGGTGCAAGGCACAGGTACAGTCACCCAAATCAGAGGAGCCCCGCTGTGGGCTCTGGGGCTCTCTGGGTCCGAGCCGGGGCAGAGCAGCCAAGCGAGTGCCCCGCGCGCAGAATGGAGCGGCCGGACAGAGCGGCTCAGCCTCTGCGCCGGGCCCGCCGCTGCCTGGCCCTGCCCCGGTATGAGGAGCAGCCCGGTGTGGGCGGCGGGTGAGTCACCGCGGTCCCCACCGCGGCCACCACCGGGGAAGCAGCGCTTGCCCACGGCGCTGCGCAGGGGCTGCCGTGCCCTCCGTCTGCCGCGGAGCTGTGGGACCAGGAACCCTCGGGACCCCTGTGCCGGGGACCACGGGGACACCCACAGCCCCGGAGAAAGGCGAGCAGCTGCCGGAGCCCGGTTGCCCGTCCGAAAGCCCGCCCGCCCCGCCGGACCCTCCCCGGGACCCACCTTCCCGCTCCCCACTCCCGCCCGCCCGTACCTCTCGGCAGCTCGCTGAGCTCGTCCCCCGAGGCCGCTCCGCCGCCCTCCTTCTCCGGGCTACCGCCGAGCAGCGGAGCCGTAGCCGGGACGGGCGCTTCGCCGCCCTTGTGCAGCACTTCGTTGTGTAGCTCGTCCCGGCCCAGCCCGCCCGCCGCCGCCGCCGAACACACTGCGGGAGGGAGCGCGGTCAGTCTGGGCAGGATGGCAGTGCCCGGCACCCCCCACCCGCGACAGGGACCGGGGCCGCACTCCCCGGGACTGGGAACTCCCACCCGGGACCGGAGCCCTGCCCGCGTAGCCCGGGACTCCACGCCGACACGTGTCCGGAGCTGCAGCCACGCTGCCTGCGCCCGGGACCCGCTAACCCGGGGCCGGCACTGCGTTTCACAGAACCACGCTCCCCAGCACGTCCGGTCCTGGGTTATCCATGCCCAGTCCCAGGACCCCTTACCCGGAGCCACGCTGCCCGCGCCGCCCAAAGCCGCGCCCGGGACCCCGCCACTCGTGTCCGTACCTGCCGCCAGCAGCGCGTGGATCAGCACTGCCCGCCCGTCCATGGCCCGCGGGCGCTCTCGTCCCGGCGCTGCCGAAGCTCCGCTGCGCTCCGGCACCAACAACCGCTCTAAGGGGACGCGGCCCCGCGGCGGGTAGAAGAGGACGGAGCGGGGCGGGGGGGGGAACCGGGGAAAGGGCGGGGCTTCCCGTGGTCCCACCCCCGGGAAGGGCTTCCCCGGCTGCCGCGAGTGGGCTCGGAGCGGGGGAGTGTGACTGAGCGCCGCGCCTGACCGGCCCCTGCGTCCTCAGCGCTGGGGTCCCGGGGGAGCTGCTGACCCCCTTGAGGCTGCGCTGGGGCTGTGCAGGGCAGGAGATGACTCAGGGGAAGAGGGCTGGAGGCTTCATTGCCTGGTATCAGGCAGGGGTAGGAGATGAGGGGGTCACAGTGAGGGCACTGTGCACCCGCTGCCCGGTGGTACCCGAAGGTGGGCTGGGGGGCTTTGGGGAGGGGAGGTGAACCCGCGAGAAGAGCATCAGCCGAGAGGCAGGGTCCCATGGTCACAGCTAAAGCCTTGGCGGTGGGGTGTTACCCTGGCAAGAGACAGACTCCAGCCACGTGCCGCCCTATATGGTGATGGTGATGGAGACGGTGCCAGTGGCAGAGATGCTTTTTGTCCACGAGGCCACCGTTGTGCCTTGATGGAGAGCCCGACTGCTTCCATCACTGCTTCCTCCCACAAAACCCTCCTGGTCAGCCGCTGTCCTGGTATCCCCCATCCCAGCCCGTGGTCGTGGTGTTTAGGGGCTGCCCAGGCTTCTCTGCCCCCTTCTCCACTATGGCCGCAGCTTCTTGTGCTCATCCTCATCCTCAGCCCAGGCCAGAGAACACTGACTCCATCCCTAGGTGAGCGCAGGGTCTCATCCCAGCTCACATCAGGTCAGCCGCAGCCCCTTGGCTGGTTCCTCAAAGCCAGGACCCCCGCTGCCGGTTCGGGCTCAGCAAGGCATGATTAAATATTGCTGCCATTGTTGTTGGCGTCTCCAAGGAATACCACCGGATTTGGCCACCCCCCGCTCACACCCTCCTTCTTGCTCAGACTTGACTTTTGCAATTGTTTGCTGGATGATTTTCCTTCCGCCTCCCCCGGCCATCAGCAGCCCGACAGACTGGCAGCAGAGCAAGGGGGGTCGGGGTGGCCTGGGCGAGGGGCTGTGTCCCTGGTGTGTCCCTGGGGAGCCCCACACTGTGGCTCCCGGGAAGGTCCCCATATGAGGATGTGCTTTTTCCTCTGCCAGTGGCACCAGCAGCGTTTGCGCCTGACCTGGCACCTTGGAAAAGGGAGGCACCAGCTCACGTCAGCACAGGGGAGGATGTTGGCACAGACGGCTGGCATCTGGCAAGGGAAGGAGTGACAGCTGTCATTCCTGCCTGGATCCTGCTGCCTGCTCCCTCTGACTCCCACAGCCCTCCTGCTGCACCCCACTGCCAACCATGTGGGGGCAGCTGTGCTGTCCTGTGCTGGGGCAGCCCCATGGGAGGGAGAGACAGGGGGACCCCTGAGAGGGTTTGGGTGCCCTCAGAGCAAACAGCCCTGCAGCATGGGGCAGGCAGCGGGGGGATGAAGGCTGAGGGAGAGGAAGGTGCCAGGCTCCAGCCCATGGGTAGCGTCTGTCCACCACAAGAGCGGCATGTGGCAAAGCAGGACCCAGATGTTGACCCCAGTCCCCTCCTCAGCCCCAACACCCCCACCCCCTGCCACTGCTTTGTTCCCACTCTGTGCCTGAGAGTCTCCAATGAACCACGGATTCCTTAACCCAAACCCAGTGCTGCACGGCTGGGGGATGCCTTGGATGCCTTCACCCCTTCTGCCTGTGCTAATGGGGGGCAGGATGAAATAGGCGCTGCGGCTGGGACTGGAAGAAGCCCTAGGAGTCATCTATGGGGCAGAGGATGAGCATGGTGGGGAGGTTGGTTCTAGTTCTGGACAGTGAGGCTGATGTGGAGAAGTGCCTCCCCACTTCCCCTGGAGCTGGATGCAGCACCATCCTCTCCTCAGCCTCAGCTCCCAGCCCATCCTCCCCAAGGCATGGACCAGCACCCAGGGACCACTCCCTCTGACCCAAAACGTGACTCCTGCATGGTGGCCGCTGGCCCTGTGCCGGGCTGAATGCTGCCCGGGGCCGGCGGGTTCCAGCACAACCTGCCCGTGCCGGGCTGGTGTTTGTGTTGCCTGCCACCGTGTTTGCACTGCACACAGCTCGGCTGTTTGTTTGCGCAGAGCCACAGGAGCCAAGCCCGGTGCTGGTGTTGGCGGTGGCCACGCTGCAGGCAGAGCACACGCAGGGTGCTGCTTCTCGCTGGTGGCACCGTGCTGGCCGTGCCATCTCCCCGTGCTCGACAGGGCAATGCAGCTCTGCCTGCATCCTTCCTCCCGGCACACGCTGCAGCATCCGATTGCCCGCGGCAGCCTATGTGGTGCTGTTCTCACGCCGGGATGGCCACAGCCCTGACGTGCTCCCAGCCCTTGCCATCAGCCCTGTCACCGGCAGCCCTGTTTTGCCTCACACTGGATTTGCCCAGATGTGACACATCCCTCCCCAGCACACATCCTCACATCCCCTTTCCCAGGAAGACCTGTCATGGGGCCATGCCACCCCTCCTGCCATGGACACAGACACCGATGCTGCCTGGGGTTGGCTTTACCATCCCCTCACCAAAGCCTTGTGAGGTGCAGAAGGGTTTGGGGACACGCTGCTCCTCATGGACCAGTGCAGATGGTCCATATGGGTCACTAGAAGGAGGCAGAGGGTTCCGCTGGACTCTGGCCCAGGCAGGTGGCTGTGGTGGCAGAAGCCAGCCACACTGAGACCCCTGGGTGGCCCTGGTGCTGTGAGGTTGTTGTTTTGGGCTTGGCTCCCGTGTATTGGTTTGTGGCCAGTTGAGACTGGTTCACAGCTTTTATAAGGTGTGGGATGAGTGGGATCCTGTGAGTGCCAGCAGCTCTGGAGGGGAGCCCACACGTGTGGCTGTAGGTGCTGGTGGCCATGCGAGCCCACGTGCCTGGGGTGGATGGCATGGCTCTCCAGGCAGCAGATGCCAGCTCACAGCCCAGACCAGAGGAGGAGAACCATGAAGCTCCCTATCAGGCTTTTGGCTTCAGCATCTTCCCCTCCAGCACAGCCCCAGCAGCTGCCCTGAAACAGGAGGATTGGAGGGATACTGCCTGTCCACTGCTCTTCATCCAGCTCAACCAGCTCCTCAGCACCCCGGCAGGGCTGGAGTGGAGAGAGACAGCCAGGTAGGTGATGCTTTGGGAAGCCCAGCCTTTCAAAGCATTAGGAGATGCTGCTCTAATGGAGCCCACAGCATCTTCCAGTGCTGGTGGTTCCTCACATCAGCCCCAAAGCAGGGCTGCTCACCATCCTCTGCCCCTAGCAATGTGTGCACTGCTTGGCTCTGCTTAGTGACTTATTTCACAGGAGAGGGCAGGGTGTCAGCAGGGTGCAGGCAGTGATCCTGTATGGGCACAGTGCCCTGGCTTCTGCTCATCCATTTGCTGCCTCTCTAAGGCTCCAGCAGCTTAGCTGAGGCTGGGATGGTGATTTGTTTCTGCCCAGATCTGGCTGCCTGGCAGGTCCCTGGAGGTGACTGGGTGGGTAGGTCAGGGCAAGTTGGCTGGGGATGATGGGGACCAACAGGGAGGAACCGGGGCCAGCTGGTGTGAGGCAAAAATATGGCTAAGGATGTCCCTACACCCTTCACCATCCTCCACAGCTCAGCAGGGGAACAGGGACGTGGGCTGTGAGGGCCTGGAGGCAGAGATGGGTCTGTCTAGAAGGTCGAGAAGGGGGCAAAGCCAAAGAGCTGTGGCTGTGGCGGCTCCCCCAGCACCCAGCCCTCTCCTTGCAGCACCCTACTGTGGGCAGCAGTGGGGCTGCCCCATGCAGCATGCCCAGCCACCCGCAGCACTGCACCCACCCAAGGGGACAAAGGGAAGCTCTGTTTGTGCCCTGCAGTTAAATACTCTGCAGAGCCCAAGCATGGTGAACAGTCCAAGACATTTCTGGTTTGACTCTGCTAAGAGCAGGCCAAGCCCCAGCCTCAGCACTGCCTAGGGACGGGTGGGTTGGGGGCAGCCCTGCAGAGAAGGACTTGTGGGGTCCTTGTCACTTGGGTGACAGATGGGACATGACCCAGCTTCAGTGTGCACTTGAGCCCAGAACCCCCCCATGTGCTGGACTGAACCCCCAGAGCATGAGCAGCAGTTGAAGAAGGGGATTCTCCCCCTCTGCTGTGCTCTGGGCAGACTCTCCCCTGCAGTCCTGATCCAGCTCTGGGGCAGCAGCACAAAAGGGACATGGAGCTGTTGGAGCGAGGCCAGAGGAGGCCACGGAGATGCTGCGAGGGCTGGAGCAGCTCTGCTCTGGAGCCAGGCTGAGAGAGC
>WYDI02034235.1:0-28332 GCA_009867235.2 Psittacus erithacus | reverse complement strand
ACACTGTTCACGCGCCGGATAGCAACACTCGATTGGCCCCTGCTGGATGCCCACGCGCATGCCTCGTGCACCCTGCAAAGACACCATCTTTCAACCCCGAGGTGTCTGGATTCCTCACAATATGTTGCCGTCACACAGCCAGTCCCAACACCCCCCACCTGCAGTCAGAACGAGAGAAGAGGCAGGGATGCTGTTAGTTTCAGACAGCACCGTCAATTCCAGCACTTTTTTCCTCACAAATTTCCCACCTGCTAATCAGGTTCCTTTATTTAAACACACTTCAGTGAAAGATGTTTATGCTGCTTTAAAGAAAAGCTCAAATAATTCCACATTTCTTTGATATAGCAGAAAAATAACAACAGGTTGGCACACCACTGAGTGAGCAGAGGTCATTGCATTGCAGCAGAATGAAACTAAACCTGCTGTGAGATGGTCATCAACCAAGGCAATACAAATCACCCTCTGAACAGTCCCTTCTCCATTGCTCCTGATCACAGAGATGCGACTGCAGACCTCACGGTCCTCAAGGAAGCTGCATCCAAAGAGAAAAAACTTAGAATTCAGACTGTTAATTTTATATATATTGCAATTTCTCTACTTGTGAAACTAACTTAAAATAGGAGCTCAGTATAACCTAAATTAGATAGTTTCATATCCAACAGCTGTAATTGCTGTGGACCAAGGGAGGAATTCTCTTACTCTTTACAGAAGCAGGAGCTTGATTGTAGTCACCTGGAAAGACCCATCCTTAGAAGTTATCAACAATCTAACAGAGTTTGAGAACATGGTGCAGACCATAATAAATACAACTTGTAGGAACTCTGGAGAACAGACTCTTATGAGTGCAACCCTCACCATGGGCTATGTTTTCATCGAATCATAGAATCATAGAATAGTTAGGGTTGGAAAGGACCTTAAGATCATCTAGCTACAATCCCCCTGCTATGGGCAGGGACACCCACACTAAACCATGCCACCCAAGGCTCTGTCCAACCCGGCCTTGAACACCACCAGGGATGGAGCATTCACAGCTTCCCTGGGCAACTCATTCCAGTGCCTCACCCCGCATTACAGTAAAGAACTTCTTCCTTATATACAATCTAATCTTCCCCTGTTTAAGTTTTAACCCGTTACCCCTTGGTCCTGTCACTACAGTCCCTAATGAATAGTCCCTCCCAAGTATCCTTATAAGCCCCCATCAGATACTGGAAGGCTGCTATGAGGTCTCCACACAGCCATCTCTTCTCCAAAGAAGAAAAAATTCACCAAAAAGTAAAAAAATCACCAAAGATAAAAAATTAAAAATAATACATATAAGTAAATGTTTAACAAATTTTCATCCACCTTTCTACTCTTCAAATACTGTTTCCCCAAGAGCCTTAGGCATTCAGCAGCTCTGCTGTGCATGAGAAAAAAAATCAGAGCAAGACATTCACTATTTTTGATAAAAGAAAGCTAAAAAGCAAATCTAAAATCCCTAATGTTCTGCTCCATGTCAAAAAGGAATACTTTTATCTTCATAAAAAGATTACAATAATAAAAAGAAAATACGTTTTCAATTTCCTAGGCCTTTAAAGATAAGATGGTGAGAAACAAACTTTTTATAAAAAGTCTTTGCTATGTGTCTAAATTAATCTGCAGCAAAGGAGTGGCCTGCTGCCTCTTTGCACTGCTAGAAAATACTCTAGATTTTGATTTACAATTTATTTTTCAAGAGAAGCACGAGCTGCGAAGTCCAGCTCTGTATCCTGTCTGAGTTACTGAAAACTGGGTAAAATCTGTTAGGTGCTGCCATCCTGGAAGTGACAATGGTGAGTCCCAGTCCAAGGCAGATGGGATAAATCTTACAATTTCAGCCTCCTCTGCAGAGATGAGTCCTTCATTGGTAGGGAGAAACAAAATCACTTCTGTGTCTCATTAACACCTCCTACTGTCAAGGATAATATTTGCTGTCTTTAATCAGTTATTATTTTCTAGGGAATTCTCTTTCCCAGTTGTTCGGGTTTTTTTTTTCTATGCTTTATACCATTGAATTAATTGCCAAAAAGCAATGGGAACCGGGGTAACAATTCTGACAAACACTGGGTTAAAAACAAACAAAAAAAAAAGCTGTGAAAAAAAGCCCCAATTACACCTTCTTGCAGCATAAAAGCACAGCAGCATGATTTCAGAGTGTTTGTTTCTTGAAACAAACCATATTTATCAGAAATAAAATACTTTCAAAACTCACTCTGCCTTCTTCCTCCTCTTTTTTCTTTACTAACGTTGGCACACTGAAAGTCCTCAAATTATCAGACATCTTCCTTCTCCCTTTGATCATAACAACACAAGGAAGCGCTCCTCCCAGATGAGGAAAAAATAAAAAAGGAAAGAAAAATAAAAGCTCCTGGAATAAAAAATAATAATAATAATAATAAAAAGTTAACACTTCTTCCTTTGTAGGATCTTTATCCTTCTTTCACTATACAGCTCCTGAAGCTCCTGACCTTTGTGGGGTCATGCTGAGCAGCTTTATAGTGAAGGCAACTGAATGGATTTTTTGTGCATTTTAATTTCAACTGCAGTAGGGATAAAGGGAGCCCTTGGACTCTGTATACTTCCCACATACTAGCCCTTTGGTTTGCTTCGCATCTTAGAAATTCTACATGGAAGCCAGCCAAAATAAAAATGACGGTTGTTCAGGTTTACATTATAGTACAGACAGATTTAAGGCTTGCCCTTTATTTTTGTGGCAGGAAAATGAAAGTAATAACATGGGGAAATTCTCTACATTATCACGAGTGTACCCGCGCGCTGTTTTTTATATTGCTGGGCTCAATGGACATGATGGTCCTCCCCAGGAACGGAGCACACTAAATTCTGCCATGGCCAAAACCACTGTTTTAAATTGGTTTTAGGTCACTGAACGAGAACATTCTGGCTGCAAACATTGCTCTAAGTTTCATCTTGGCAACATTATGTAGGGCTGGAAGAGTGCACAAGTGACCCGCACTCTAAGTACATCTTAGTGCATTTAGTGATTTTTTAAAGACAGCTGCAGCTCTGCTTAAATTAGCATCAAAAAGTAAAACTATTAAAAGATAAGCAAGCCAATATCAAGTTGCAGTGCCAGGTACACAAGGAAACTTTCCAAGGCTATAACATACGGGAAAAAGTTCTTCAAGCTCATTGTGTGATCTCTTTTTTTCCATTCCCTCTCATTTTAATGAGCCTTATTGATTATCCTTTCTTTTATTTGGCAAAGTTTCAGGTCTACAAGAATTTAGCAACAACCCTCCTGCCACCCTAAGATTCTCAAGGAACTTATTTAAGCACTCACAGACATATGATACCGATCACAATCTAGATCTTGGCACTTCTGATTTCCCTGAGAATTTCTCATGCACTTACATTTTTATTCAAGTACAAAAGACAGACACATTTCTAATCATAAATTTTGTCTTGTTAGTAATAAATTACTAACTTCCTTTTGATACTGAGAAGCGCAATGAAAATGAATGTGAAATACCTTACCAACCTGCAAACTCTGGAATGTTACAAATATTAAGATAAAAATTGACTACACAAACTCTGCCAAAAATCTGAAGGGAAAAAAAAAAAAAGACCAAAAACCCACTGCACTTTGAAATAATTTTAATATTCCTTTTTAAAAATTGATGGCACTTAAGTCAAACTTCAATTTTACAGACCGGAGTTTGATTTGCTCGAGCTTCTTCAACACAAGAACTTGAATTTTTTTTAAATGAAACAAGTCAAATCTGTCAACTGCATGAAAGATTTTTTTCAAGATGGTTGACTGGCAAAACAAGTCAGAATAAACAGGCTGTCAGATCAGCACATATCAACCTACCAACAATTTTCATGGGAAACACCTGTTAAATTCCACTCTCTCAAAAATTATTTTTATCATGGATGAGAAGTAGAAAAGAGGAGTAATGATGCATTATCTATGATTATCTTTCATTATTTTCATTCTTATTTTAAATGTCTTTACTTACTGCTATTCAAAGTGATTCAATACAAACACAAGTCACCTATATCTTCCCTGAGATACTTATCTTCACAAAAACAGGACCTGTCAATAACACAGTATCAGACAGAAAAGCCTCAATACACAACTGCAGGTTCTTGGAGTAGGATAGCTCCCAAAATAAGATGTTTAAAAGCAAGCTTCCTACTGATTTGCACATTCTGAAATACGTGCTAAACATAGTGATTCTGCAGTCAGCAAGTCAAGGTAGCTATTCCCACTGAAGATGCTCAAGTGTTAATGAACTAAAATACGCCATATATTTATTTACATTTCTGAAAGTCAGCACTATGCACACAAAATACTGTTGATTGACTTTTATTTGCACCCCATGAAAAACGTTACCACTGAATTAAAATGCCCTGAGAATAAAAGTTTATTTAACACTCATGTAGCACATCTCTACAGTGGTTTTGTGACACTGCAAAAATCAACAGTACTGTAGACACTGTCTTCAGTACAGCTAAATACACAAGTTTAAAACACAATAGGAACCTGCCATTTTACATGTCAGATCAAAGTCTGTAAGTTCATAGATCATAATTCAATTTTTTTTCCTTTAAAAACCAGCTTAAAAGGTATTTTGCTTTTAACAGCTGGAAATCTTAACATACCACTTTAGAAAACTCTGATTAAAAAAGCTTTAATATTTTCTCTCTACATATAAAGAAAATATCCACTTTCTGTTCATAGTCAGTTATTTTAGATGAAGAGAAAAACAGCAAGATCAGAACCAAAACTAAAATGCAAAGGAAAGAACAGTGTGTGCATGTACCTCTTTGGAATCCACTATACTACCAGCAAACACACAATAACAATTGCAAATGGATATTAATAAGTTAATGGGGACAGTGTGCACTGATCCAGTATGTTCCAGATTCAAATTTATTTAGATACCTTTGTACCACCTGTATCACAATTAAGGAAAAAAATAAAACAAAACAAAACAGTAAGAATAAAGAAGCCACTTACAAAGCAGTGAATTGTTAGCAAACTTCTAAAATATCTTACTTTGCATTATAACCTAGTGACATTCTCTGAATTTCTCAGCATCTTGCTGGGATTTCGCAAAAGAAGAATTTCCATGCAACTCTCCTCAATCCACGAGAAAGAGCTGCCTTCTACAGCAAAGGCATGAGCTACCTTTCAATCTGCTCTCAGGACACCCAGCCCAAAGCTGGCTGTGCTCTCAATAGCAACAAATGCATGCAGGCAGCTCTGGGTGCACTATTACCAATGGGGAAGGATTTTGTTGTCCCACAGCACTGCGATTTCCCAGATGCCAACTTCATTTACTCAGCTCGCACAAAAAGAGCACAATAAAATCAAATAAAAAAAAAAAGAAGAAAAGACTGTTCCTTGTTGAAACATTAGTCCACCCTTCACTAGAACCAGCTTTTAAAGACCTTTCATTACAGGTAAAAACCTATTTAGATATTTTATCTTTCTGGAACTTAATGGAATCTAATTTCCATTTGAAATTCTCATGAGGTGTTTAAGCACATTTTAAAAAATAAAAAAAATCTCGAGGTGAACAACTTGAGATTAACAGTTTCCATTTAAAGATCCAAATCTTTACAGGTATTTAGAAGTTGCAGCTCTGGAAGGAGCAGAAATATAACCATCAGCATAAATCCACCCTTTAGATTTGTAGTCCCTCAAAGTATTTAATATTCTGAACCTACTTAGCTCAACAATCTAAATTACAATTCTCATAATTTCTTCCTGCTAATGAATTTTGATTTCACATGCGCTAGACTCTAGCACTGCAGGAAAAAAAAAGGAATCAGAAGCAACTGATTGGAAATTTAAAAATTGATGTTTTTTTGAAATATTAAGTTTGCAGTGATCTTTTAAAAGCCTGCATTTCTACCAAACTCCAGTAAGAAATTAAAAACTATTCACAGTTATACTGTTAAAGTTGTCTTAGGTATTCAAAATTATTTGTTTAAGAAATGGAGCCCATTTTTATATTTAGAAAATGCCTCAGTTAAGCATGTGCCTTGCAGCTTTTTACTATTCAAATTATTGAGTGATTCATCCAATTATGCCGTCATTCACTTGTATGCCTGCCTACGTATCCAGTGCACACAGAAACCAAAATACAGTAATTCTAGGTTTGTTAAAGAGTTGGTCTGCTTAACATTGCTGGGTCTCTTACAGATAATTAGGTACAGATAGTCATTTAATGGGTCTTCTAATTTCGAAACACAAAATATTTAATATAGGCAGGTGTGCATATACGCAGACGAGTGCTTCTACTGTGCCACAATATAATCAAATATATAGAAAATATCTGAAATTTCAGATCGTTTATTTTTCAAACTCAGCTTTTTATCTGAACCCTGGAATTGTGCTTAGCAAAGTTCCTGACTGACCAGGAAACTGAAATACAGTTTTATTCCCTACCCCACAGATTTTATATTAAATTTCCTTTTCTTATTTGAACACCAAATAATTGACTTTGCATGCATGTGAACAGTTGCTACTCAAATGCTTGTGGAGAGCCCAATTTCTGGCTCATGAGGCACTGGCTAAGAGATCTAACGAGTTGTGTACAAATGCATAATTTATTTCATCTGCCCAGAATGAAACCCCTGGCCTCCTCTGTGATAGTGATGGTATTTGTCATCACTCCAAAATTCACAAGCGTCATTAATTATATAAACACACACAGTACTCTTTGCAAAGTATTCACATAAAATCATAGAATGGTTTGAGCTGGAAGGGACCTTAAAGGTCATTTCCTTCCAACCCCCCTGCCATGGGCAGGGACACCTTCCACTAGACCAGGTTGCTCAAAGCCCCATCCAACCTGGTCTTGAACACTGCCAGGGATGGGGCAGTCACAGCTTCTCTGGCCAACCTCTGTAAGTGCCTCACCATCCTCACAGTAAAGAACTTCATCCTAATATCTAATTTCAACCTCCCTTCTTTTAGTCTAAAGACATTCCTTTTTGTCCTATCCCTATATGACCTTGTAAAAAGTCCCTCTCTGGTCTTCTTGTAGGCCCTCTTTAGGTACTGGGAGGCTCCTCTAGGTTCTCCCCAGAACCTTCTCTTCTCCAGGTCCCATTATTGACCCCTGAGGAACACCACTCCTCACTAATTGCCATCAAACCATTGACCACAACAGTTTGTGTGTGACCATCCAGCCAATTCCTTATCCACCAGGCTGCCCATCAGTCAAATCCACATCTCTCATATCCATGTCTGTCTCATTTTATTAGCTGCATAATGCCAGGCCTCCTGGCCCTAGGGATTAGGAAACATTTAACTGATGGATTGCTGGGTCCAACCTCTATATATGCTCACCAATAGTTCATAATTCTGCCAAACTGGATTTTCCAGTGCAATCAGCGAATAAACCACTTTGAATGCATAAATCATGTAAGATTGCGAAATGATTCCCCACAGAAAAGGAAGCTGTAATCAAGAAGCAAAGATAGAACAGTGTGCTGTTTCTGGCTGGGATAGAGTTAATTTTCTTCACAGTAGTTGGTATAGGGCTATGGTTTGGATTTGTGCTGGAAACAGTGTAGATAATTCAGGAATGTTTTAATTACTGCTAAGCAGTGATTGCACTGAGTCAAGGCCTTTTGTGCTCCCCACAATCCCTTACCAGTGAGCAGCCTTGGGGGTGCACACGGAGCTGGGAAGGAACACAGCCAGGGCAGCTGACACCAGCTGTCCAAGGGATATCCCCATATCGTAAAGCATCATGCCCAGCATGTAAGGCTGGGAAAAGAAGGAAGGAGCGGACATTCAGAGTGATGGCATTTGTGTTCCCAAGTAACCATTAGGTGCAACGGAGCCCTGCTGTACTGGAGATGGTTGAGTATCTACCTGACCATGGAAAGTGGTGAATGGAATTCCTTGGCTTGCTTTGCTTGCGTGTGCTGATTTTGCTTTATCTATTAAACTGCCTTTATCTCAACCCATAAATTTTCTCATTCTCATTTTTCCAATCCTCTCCCCCTTCCCACTGGGGTGTGTAAAAGAGCAGCTGCGTGGGGCTTAGTTGCCAGCTGGGGCTACACCATGACAAACAGAAAGAGCCAGAAGTGAAACAAGGAATACTAGAAAAGGTTGGAGTAGCCTTGTACAGAGTGCAAGAAAGCTTCAGATTTCTTCCTTGATGCCCTGCTTGTATTCCTCAAGTCAGGGTACCTCAGATCAGTTAAAAAAATTCTCAGCTCTGATTATGAAACTAGGGGTCATCGAGGGTATTCCCAGCAGGTGTCTCTGCTTTTACTATAAGAATATTTTGACACAGCCCTACAAGGATGATAAACCTGCCTGGTATCCCTGGAGTACTTAAAAAAGGGGTACAAGACCATTCAAAAGACCAGAGCCGTCCATCCCTTGTCCCATTAAAGGCTGGATCAAATCGCTGTCAACTGCAAGGGTACAGGTAGAAAGCACCTACGGAGAAAAAAGGAAGTAACAGTTTTCAGAGCAGCTTCTACTCAGATTTGAATAATCATTACCACACAAGACTGAATTCCCTCAGGCTGGGTGTGATGAGACTTAGTTTGTAAGCAAGCTATTCACAGTAAGCAGCAGCTATGCATGTCTAAACTGCACTCCCCTGTAAGGCATTTAGCCATACTTTCAACTAAATAACATAAAATAACACTTCTGCAGGTAGTATTGTTCTGAGTTTGTTGCTCAGCTAGTCAGATATTTCCTCTGAGCACTATGTTTTATTTTCAGATACTCTGACATACAAAATGCAGGAAGAATTATCAATCTTTCCATATGCTTAAAAGCATATTAAATGGGTTAAGTATTTGGTAGTTGATGGATTTACTATATTCTTTTCAGAAGGTCCTGAAATTACAGTAAAAGTTGCAGTCATAATGTCTTAAATGGTAAACACAGTTTTTTCACCAGTTTGCTCTGACATGGAACACTCCACTCATGTGCTTATAGCAGCACAGAAACAGTCAAGACAAATGAAGGGTTGTCTCATTGCCATTGCTTAAAAACAAATTGTTACTAGGGATTTTTTATTTTCATTATACGTGTACAACATAGATGAAGTCATTATCTTTGACACATGCTCTAAACTACATTCACAAAAGGTTAAAAAGGGGGATTTGCAAAAGAGCATCTTTTATCATCCAAAACACTTGCTCTCATACAAAGCTGTGGGAACAGGGACTAATTCAATTTACCCTTAGTGAGGTGAATAGTCCTTGTTCCATGCCCAGATGGAAAGAAATGGTAAGTAAATTTCTTATTATTTAAGAATTATGATATACAAAAGAAACATCTGTGGCCACGTTAAGCACTTATACATAAAGAAATGGGGTGTTGCTAGTTTGATTTTGCCCTCTGCTTCTCTGGTTCAGGCAAATGCTGTGAATAATGACATCCACTAATAAAATTCAGGTTCCTGCAGCCTAAGTGTACTGTGCCAACTTGCTCTATAGAGCCCAGTAGTCCTGCAAAACATTCAACTATTTATCTATCAGAATAACAAAACCACAAGCAAGCTGAACAGTTTTCATCAAAAGAAACTTGGATAAAAAGATTTTGTCCTGAACGGAGACAGGGAGGCAGTGCTCTCCCATGAGGCTTGTTTTCATGATTTTTTTTTTCAACTGAATTCACAATGCTCCCATTTTCTATTTCTTCCTGAAAAACACTTTAGATTCCCTGAAATTGAGCAACTGAAATAAAAATTAATTAAACATCGCACTAAGTGAGATTATCGGGCTTTATAAATTCCGTCCTTTGGGATAGAGGCCAGCATTAAAAAAAAAAAAAAAAATAAAGAAAAAACAAACCCTAACTCCATAGTGGTATTGTATTGAGCTACTTATTAAAAGTTTTATAGGGAGGAAAGAAATGATAATGTTATATGAAAATCATGGGTATAATTTATTCATTTCATGGAAAAGGAAAAAAAAAGCAGCAGCTGGGTCATATGCAAGAGATTTTGTGCTCTCTGTGATGTCATTCAGAAGTTCTTCAAATGGAATGAGTTAAATTATTTCAGGGTAAAATGGATAGATCTTGTACACTGGAGTTATTCATCTGTATTTCTGTCTTGTTTGTACTCGTAGAGACATCATCCATGCATAGTCTACAAGGTAAAAGCAACAACTGTGATCAGCTAGCCTCCAGCAGAACATAGGCCACAGGATTTCCCTGAATTAATTCATCATACGATGCCTGTTTAGGGATCTCACTGACAAAACACACATTCGACTCCAGGCCTTAGTGCATAACTGGAAAAAGCATCCATGTACCACTGATGCCCCATCTGTGCATTCCTGTATGTAGGTATCCACTGTGCTCAGAAAGCCTGACAACTCAGCTGCCATCCCAGCTTTACTCTGCTGTGCTCAGAAAAAGGGGAAACTCTTTAGGCCTGGAGTCATCTCTATGGCTCCAGTCACAGTCCCAGTTCAGTCTACACACAGTATATAGATCAGAACACCCTCAGATCTTCATCAGTCCTTAGGGGCTGTAGTGACAGGACAAGGGGTAATGGGTTCAAACTGAAATGGGAAGTTTAAGGAAGAAGTTCTTTACTGTAAGGGTGGTGAGACACTGGAATGGGTTACCCAGGGAAGTTGTAAATGCTCCATCCCTGGTGGTGTTCAAGGCCAGGTTGGACAGAGCCTTGGGTGGCATGGTTTAGTGTGAGGCGTCCCTGCCCATAGCAGGGGGGTTGGAACTAGATGATCTTAACGTCCTTTCCAACCCTAACTATTCTATGATTGTATATATTCCCTAGAAGAGAGCAGGGCACATAAAGATGAGCTCAAGTGTTCCTAGTGTGCTGAGCTGCACAGATTACAAGCTCGTATTAACAACAACAATGCTAACTTGATGCTTGAATGATCTTAAGGCAGTCTCAAGAAGTTTTAAAATGTTCTGGAACTCAGTTTTCCTGAATTTATTTCCCGAACTTTGAGAAGTACAAACAGTAATTCGTTATTTGATAAATACTAATAATTCTAAGTCACAGAAAGGGAAAAAAATGGTACAAGGTGCTTTTTCTATGTACAAAGATGTAAATCAAAGCTCAGGTGGGATCTGGGTATATATCTCCACAAAATGGCATGGCAGAAGCTAATTTTTTCACCATCAGAGGTGTACTAGAGTAGAAAAGTTCTAAAGCGGCAGTCTGACTCTGGAGATTCTAAATTTATCACAACAAATGGCAGAAAGATTTTTTTACTCCACACAAACCTAGTGGATAAGATCCGTGCAGTGTACTGAAAGTTCATCCTACTGCCACATATCAAACCTAAGAGTTGCCAACAAGAGCAATTAGACAAACTCAGTAAAAATATACTCAAACACTCCATTATTCAACTGCCATCAGACTTACGTTCTTTTTATCAGTAGAATTTTAAAGTCAGAAGTCATCTTAAAAAGGAAACAGGATGCAAGATCCTGCAACCCAACAGGGTTCATATGTCTCAAATTGTAGCAATCTGCAGTGATGTCTGGCACAAACTGCAAGACAGAAGTTTGGCTGGAGCTAGATACAAGGTAAGGATGATGAAGTCCTGAGCTAACACATTAACTGCGCTGTAATGAAAACAAAATGGATCATAAAATAAAACAGGAAAACTGGTAATTGACCATCGCAATGTGACATTAAGAAGGCAAACCTCTGAAATTTGCTCTGAACAATTGCATAGTACCTCTTCATCTCCCAGAAAAAAGCTTGATTTCTGATCCATCTCCAAAGCTGTGAATACAGGTTCACTCAGCAGATACAACACAGAGATCAACAAGAGAAAGAAATGGTACTCCACATCTGGTACTGAGCCCACTGTGAACAAAAGGGCCGTGTCTTCCTTTCACATCAATAGCAAAGCTCTTGCTGAATTCTGTAGGAGCAAAACAGCCTAGAATGAAGCCAAAGTTCTGTAGCCCATTTAGTCTTATCGTCTACCCTACACCTGCTATGGCACAAGCAGCAGCCAATAGCTGCCTGATAATTAGTTTGCTACAGCTTCTTTGATAAATTGCAAAGATAACAGTCCCCTTTCTCAGATCCATAGCAGTCAACAGTTTAGAGAGAAAAACTGGGTTCTGCACTGCTTCCTAATTACCTTGAGAGTCTGCCAACTCATTTCCCTGCACCATATATGATCATGTTGGCTTTTCAAGCTCCACTGAAATACTCATGACACTGAAATACTGATGAAAGCCAAATGCCAAAAATTGGTTTGCATTATTTCCTGGGCAGAGGGAGAAGGAGGAAGGAAAGAATAATAAAAAAGAAAACCCAAGCAACCAAAAACAACAAAACACCAAAACCAAAACAACAACATCAACAAAAAAACCCAATACCAACAACAAAACAAGGTCCCTTAACGCACAATAGAGATGCAACTAAATTTACATCTATATTGTTCAATAAAACAAAATGGCAAGTGCTCTGTCCAACAAAAATTGCCATGTCTAAAACACATGAAACAGCCTCATGACTTAAGTACTCAACCAGAGCACTTTGCCTCAAATATACACTGCTTTCAGAACTGATTTAGTACTTTTGCACAGCAGTGAATTAGCTCAAAATGGGCATTTTTCTGCCATGTTACACTGAACAATTTGGATATGAATGTGGCTAAGTCAGTCCTCTCCTTCCCTCTTCTTCCCATTTTTTTAATCTTATCTCAATATTCTGCCCACCCAAACCTGTTTCTAGTTTGGATTTCCCTGTTCAAGTCAATCCGTTTCATCCAACTACAATTCCCATCTCATGCCTTGATCTACCTCAGTCTTCATGCCTTTGTCTGAGTTTGGCAGCTCCCGGCCCTGGCTGCCAAGAGCCAGCAGAAGGCACAGAAGCAGCAATTTTCACATGGGAGTTGGGTTTGCTGCTCTTCCTTTCTGAGCCTGACAATTTAATCTCAGATGGACACCACTTTCACAGGCAAAGCTCTGCTGAGACATCTTCTCTGTCTCACTGGGACATTCTCACCTTCAGGGACTTAGCTGATTTAGACTTAAAAATCTCAAACACAAATTCAGCCAAATATTCTCCTCAGTTCCAAGCTACAAAGTCCTCTACCGAAATTTTGCTAGAACTGCCAACAAAATGGTTATTAGATTTTTTTTTAAAAAAAGTTTACTTAAGTTTACCTATGAGCACCATGATTAATTCTGTTCTTAATCCCATTCTGGAAATGACAGAAGTAGTGCCTGTGTATATTTTCCAAAATCTTATCCTGAAGAGAACCACTCCTTTATGATAAACTCATCAAGGGGAAAATGGAAACATCAGAAATGAACAATTCAGGGAAACACAATTTAACTTAGATTTAAAGAAATCACACATCCCTGAAGCCATGTATATTTTTTCTGATGTAGGTGGTACACTGTTTACCAAGAAGATTCATGACCAATTTTTTTTTTTTATTCCACTTGTTTGCATTTTGACTTAAGTACAACTTGGATACATTCCCTTAGATACCTGCACGACTCTTTGGTATTTATAACCTTACTTTTTTTAAAATGTAACACAGAACATACATTGCTAATTACTTAAATCTATAATGTCATAGCCTCTGCAAAAATGCTTCAGCCTCATTATTCCGGACTGGGCTCTTCAGGAAGCATTCCTCTGCCTAATTTAATCAGAATTTAGCTTGGTTCCCAAAATGTAGACTCCTATTGTTACATGTGTTCTTTCTGAGTCATACAGATCAAATGGGGGTAATCTTAGTTCAGAGACTGTCATACTAAGTGAAATCTGAATAATCTGGCAAATTCTAAAAATGAACTCACACTTCATTGAAAGGCCTTAGAATATATCATGTTATATAACTCTTGTATTTGAAAGTCTGTTACAGTGACAAGTTACATGACCAATCTCTAACCTCAGGTGGCATTTTAAAGGGCTGTGAAACTGCATTTTGCATTGATCCTTTGCTTTTCCATCTCATCCTACACAGTCCTCCTTTTACTAAAACTAATAGCATTTACAGTTCAATTTCACCTTTTATCATCTCTGACCTCCTTTGCAAGAAAACACTTTTTTATCTTTATGTTAAGATATAGCAAATAACTTCAGTTACTACCATGTAACTTGAATGTGGATCAAACTGGAATCACTCCTGGAGAAAAAAAAAGCCAAAACCTAATGGGTAAGAACCAAGATTCAGATGGGGTAAAAAAAGCAGATGAACCTTTGTATAATTAAACAGGCACAGATGTCTTTCTTCCTTGTGTAGGTACAGGAAGGATAGGAGCTTATCAAGAACTTTGCAGTAAAGTATTAAGAAGCCTGAATTTTAAAACAAATAATTTAGAATTTTGTATTTTGTAAAGACCTTAGTCAACTGCCTTTTCTCCCCTTCCACATATTACTTGATGTTAAGAACCTTCTTCCTTAATCAGTTTGCACTGGGACATAAAGATGTCACAGCACATGCACCTTTAAACACAGAAGACAGTTTTGTGAAATAGCTTAAATGCCTAATTTGTAGGATAACTACTTAGTATACCATAAAGCTATGCAAAAGGACATACAGCAAATTAGAAAGGAACATTCCCAAGTCAAACTATCCCTCTAGATATGTTCCTTGACTACTAGAAAAGTCTTCTTACCATCTAAAATGTTTCTACAGCAGTCAGAGTTCAGTGTCTTTTGTCCAGTCTACCTTGAAATGAAAACCAGAAGATTCCCCTCCTGACAGTAACAGCCTTCTATGTATTTGAAGGTCATTAACATGCCCTGTCTTCCCTTTGTAGAACAATTATATTTGTGCAATATGCAATAACATACTCTGGTTTAATGAGAGTAATTGGCTTGCAGGGTAAGATGACTAGCTCTTTTCATTCTCCTCACAATTTTTGTTTAATACATAGGTTCAATATGACATTCAGTAGATTCATAATCTTTGTCCTCGATTTTAGGTCCTGTCCATGTCATCAGTCTTCATGCTTAACTGAGGACTGTTTGCACACAACCCCAACAAGACCAGTTACAGCTCACCTTGTTAAGCCAGCAAAGCAACACAGAAAGACTGGCAAGAAAAAAAAAAAAGAATGAACCTAAACTCCAAGAGGTGCATGTAGGTCTTCTCTACAAAGGGGAAAAACCTGCATCCTCTAGTACTGTGATTTCTTGTTTTGTATTATTACACAGATATCTCAGTCTCTTTGACACATATATGTATGTAAACACCACAGACTCTTTTCTTGCAAGTTACTGATTCCTGCTGCCACAGGTTCCCAGTACAGGAGGGAGCTGTATCCTCCCCCACCCCAAGATAAGCTTGACAACACAGCCATTCTATTATTTCATTCAGTTTGGAATTACAACTCATCAGCTAAGACACACCAGCAATTTCAGAAAACACATAACAGAATATCATTTTTACTCCCTGAAGTACATCACTGTTTTAATCTAGAGTTGTAATTGACTACTTTTGAAGGAGGTGATAAAACATTCAGAGAGTTGCTGCACTTTCAAGCAGACCTGCCAGTATGTAAAGGAGATAGCACAGCCAATGGGTGAGAAAATGATTACAAACACAGCAGAATGATGCTTTGCCACATCAATCTGTAATTTTATTTTATGTTACCTATTAATCTGTGAACTGTATGTTTTGAAACATACCCAAGCAAATTGTACCTCTGGCTATTACAGCTGAAACTTTCTCTAAAGTCACAGCCAACACAGCAGTATGTAATACAGTTTTTTACTGTAACTATGATGGGCAAAATTTGATACCAAAAAAGATAGCAACGTAAGAGGGTGTGTTATCAGGGCTAATACTGTTTCCTGGTGTGTAAGATAAGGAAGCACAGTTCCTATCCTTTTTCAGCAACCAAGCATCATGTTTGGTGACAGCAAACATAAAACTCCTTTAAAGATATAAACTACTTCCAGGGCTTAAAGTTGTAGTGAAGGTCAAAAGCAACAGAGACTCAGTCAGCCTCTATCCACTGCCATCTGAATTCAGAGGCACTTTTACCACTCACTTGAAAACAGTGAAGTTTTGTAACTGGCAAGGGCGATTGGGGTGGCACAGGAGTGAGAAATAGAGAAATGAACTGAATGTTCTCTAATCTTACCTAATTCATAATTGTGTCAGCTTCTGAAATGGGATATCCCTACTTGCTTCGGCACCTGCTAGACTAGAAACCTGCCCTTTGCATCACAGCCATGGAGCATAGCTTGCTAACCTTTATGTTCATCTTTTTCATGGATCATTTGAAAAGCACTCAAAAATTAGAAATCATTTCAGCAGCTTGGAAAGAACTCAGCCCTTCTTAATCATTTTTATTCTGTGAAGCAAAGATTAATTCCTTCAATGAGAAAAACAACATGCCACAGGAAGATCTAATTGAAATAATATTTCCTACTGCATGCCACCAATATCCAGAATCTCATTTACATATACTAAATCAATTTCATGGGGAAACAATAGGACCATACTGGTCGTTCAGGCTTCAGCAACTCACTGTGGGAGTTTAAAAAAAACTGAGAATGTATGTATAGCTAAAAGAAAGGTATTTATGTTTATACTTACACACTTTTATGGCCATCAACTCACCAAAATATTTGAGACTTCCACCAACAGGCTCCATTTCGCTTTCCTTCCAACAAAGGGATACTTCGAGTTTTATCTACAGGGAACTGAATCACAGTAACTTGTTTAATTATTTATTACTTACTAAAGTAACAGGTTTAATTTCTGTGTTTCAAAATCTCTTCAATTTCTCTAGAGTGCCAATCTCTATCTAATGCACCACAGCCTGGCAAATTAGTTCTAATGAATCAGAGATTATGCCACCAAAATGGTAAACATCACAGGTATTTTTAGTTGATATTACACCAGCATTTTCAAATCTCCATTCAGCTACGCCCTCTTGCAAACACCAGCCCTTATGCTGGCTTTTTTTTAACCATATGGAGCCCAAATTCTGCACATGACTTCAGGTTATCTGCTTTTGTAGGTCTCATTACAAGAGAATAACACAAACTGAACAGAGGTGTTGAAGACCTCATGTATGTCTAAGGTCCGATGAAATTAGAGAAAATAAGCACCTATGCAATAACAAGTGCATGTGTTCAACTTATGTTACACACATATTTATCAGATGCTAAGGAAGTTTCATGGGAGAACATGCCCTTACATTTTACAATCATGAAACAGTTCTCAGACTTTACACCCCCCTGAGACATCAAAGTCATCAAATACAAGCCACAGATTTCTAGCAAATGAGACTTAATTAACACTGGTGCTCCTGAATTTCCTTATTTCTGAACATTCTGCAGCTGCTATGGAAAATTAGTTAAGGCTTAAATCATGTGGTTCTTTCTTTAGTACTTGTTGCATGGCAACATTCATTTTTATGTATGAGCTTCTTCCTCCAAATGACTTTATAATAATCTTATCCAAAAGATAAGCTGTTAAAGTCTTAAGACAGATATTTGCACATCTTGGTTTAGTTTTGTTAGGGTTTTCACTCAAAGGATATGAATTATTCACTGATAAGAGAGACTGGAAAGCTCTGGTTGTAGGTATCAGTTAGATCAGTCAGTCATGGCAGAGGATTTAACCAGCTTCTTTTTAACAGTCATTTCCACAACTGTTTTTAAAGAATATCCACTGAAGCAAGCCTTGCTGATTACAAATAGGTGACCTCAGAAGGCTGTTGCGTTACTTGCTTACTCACAATACAGTACTCCAAACCAGATCAACTCTGCCACTAAGAAGCACTGAGGCACTGAGCAGTCTACTCACAACTTCCTTGGTTGCTCCAGAACTTGCTGGATCACCTGGAAGCAGAACAACAAACCCTGGCTTTGGCTTTAGCCATTCCTCACACCTTCCACCAGTGGAGAGCAGGAGAGACTTTTTACGTTCACCCTGGACAAAGAAAAATAGCTCGTAATCAGTGTCCTTTTTTCATCTGCCTCTCAAGATTATTTGTTTAAGTTCTGACCAAGGGGCAGATTCCAGCAAAAAAATTGCATAGGTAGGTGAACTATAAGTGACTTTTTCTTCCACTGAATTATAGATCAAATTCATCATGTGATGAAATATTCATGCAATAGCACAGTAAGATTAAAACATCAATGGCATAACTTAAATTGTTACTCTTTATAAGCAATGCTCATTAATATTATTGCTGATTTCAGTCAATTTTTCTCAATGGAAAGAAACATAAATCTTAGGAAAAAAGCAAAATGTCTCCAGAAAACACTTGTCTCTCCTTTTGAATACCCATCATTTGCAAATTACCTCATTCATATTATAAACAGCTAAGGAACAGTTCTGATTGTGTGTTCAACATGTGATTTCTAATACTCAGCTCATTTTCTGACTGCAGGGTCAGTGGGACTCCAGGCATCAAACTGAGACAAGATTTGCTTAAGAATTTATGTATAAATATACTAATATGTTGCAGGTGACTTTGATGAAATTCAGCTCTGCTCTCTGCCCATCAGAATTTTGTTTGCTTCTAAATGTGAAGACCTGGGATGATGATAATGGCAATTAATATTTCTTTTCATGTGACAAGCAGTCAACTCACACCAAACTCCAAATATGCTATTAGTATAAGTCTTACAATTTCTCTCCTGTCAGTGCCTATTTTGGAGGTTTAAAGCCTTGGCTGCAATAAAAATAGCTACTAAGAGAAACAATTGGTACCTTATTTTATTTCTGAGGAACCACAAAAGTTCATTTTCCATGAAGGTTAAGATTTCTGATTGTGGATTACTTATAGCTAACAAAAAAAAAGTAACGGAAAAACTCGGACTAAAACTTGTATGACTATAAATGTGATATATAAATTTTTGATAGTAAGGACAAATAATAGTGAAGGCTGCTGTAGGCTGTTTCTCACTTTGAAATCTTTAAAGTATGACTCAGTATCTTTCTAAGTTTCCAGTTCATATGCAAGATATAGAACTGACGCAGGAAGCACTCGATAAAGCTTGGTGGGCTTTGTTTAGCACGCAATTAACTATCAAGCCAGCAGATCTGTAAAAAGCTCAACTTTTTGATCTACTGATCCTGTCTTCTCACTTACCCTGCCACAGACCAGAAACTATCGTCAAAGCAAAGCAGACTTTGGCTTTAACCATAATAGGAGTATGAAACCAAACTTCAGGTCTCATCATGCTTAGATTTATGCAATGATGTTTATGCAAGGTAAAAATTATAAGATTTCAGTATCCTGATTTTGGGAGAAGTAATCAGTTTAAAGGAAGAACAGATTAATGGAGAGTTCTGCTGTCTTCTGTTCATTTTGCATAGGATACACATAAAGAGTAGTTTGGTGCCTCTCTATCCTCCCCTCCCCCCCCCCACCCTTTTTTAACAAAAAAAAATAAAAACACAATAAATTTAAAAAGAAAAGAAAAAATAATGACAGTTCATAAGAATTAAACTGAAATAAAATGGAAATAATTATTGAAAATACAGACTGAGAGGATATCATGAAGTTCAGATTAAAAAACCCCAATTTTCCAAGCAAAGCATACACATGCTTGGAATTTTCACTATGGCTCTGCAACAAAAATGCTAAGGAATAACATCAAGGTGAAAGAACTGTTTCCTTAAAGTTTTAGTTCATTTGTCACAGCTTCATTTCAAATTCCAGCATTTCATGACATCAGCTGAGTTGAGTATGGAAACGTTTTAATACACATATTGTAAAAAAGATCACAGTAACATTTAGAAAGATGGGTTTAAATTATACACAGATAATTACTAAAGCGAGGCTTAACTAATTAAAATTAATAATTAAAATTAAGAATAAAAAAGAAATTTCTAATAATTATGAAAGCAAACCAATAAATTATATTAAAAACACTGTACTCAAAATTCATCACACACCTTTGTAAATAAATAGAAAAAAAAAATCATAGTAATTTTCTTTTTGTCTTGCAATTCCATAGTTAAGACATGACCTCTCTTTTTCTTTGCAGACCAGACCACGCTTTAGACTAGGAATAGTTACTTTCCATGCTTTGTTCTCTTCACGCAATTGAATTTATTAAAAGGCACAGGATCTCGTCCATGTACTTTGAAGATGTTAACAACTACTAACCTTAGATTTTGAAGTGGTAACAAAACTTCCCTAACAAAGACCTAAATATATTTCAGTCTTCAAAAGAACACTGCATTCCTTTGTCTGCAAACCTCTCACCATAAACACCAGAAATACCATTTTAGACAAAAAAAAAAAAAAAAAAAAAAAAGTAGTATTTCATGGCAAAATAGATTCCATAAAGCAATGGAGAAATGCAGGATGATCCACAGTGACAGCAATCACTGGATCTTCATGTCTAATTTTTGATACCATTTCATGTACTCCCAGACTATCCCATAATGTTAATTACAGCACACTATGGGTGACAGGCACATTCACCTGAAAGGTGCTCTTCTAATGGGAGGGTGAAAACCCCTGGAGCTGCACCCATGCCTTCCTCACTGATAAGCACCTACCAGGAAAATCTCTCATGAAGGCCCCCAAAAAACATTTTCTCAAAGAAATTGCTGAATTAATAGTCATATCCTATTACCCTATTATGATCAATTTTTTTTAAAAGTATATTAATTTTTGTCACTGTCAAAACAGGAATTCTTTTCTAATCACTCCTTAATATTTGAGTGAACTCAAATTGTTTGCACTGACAAAACTGCTGTATCCAATCTCAACTGCTGTATCTCTTCTAAAGGCACGTTTATTCAAAAAGATAAATTATACTTCAAACTGCCACTGTAGCTCTGCAATCTGTTAGTACATACGAGGGCCAAAAAGCTTGTTCCCAAAAGGAGATGGGGTCAAAACAGACAATTCAGACCCCAGTGGCAAATTGTCCAGACCCAGTAAGCGCTTAAACTCCATTCTGAGAGGTGATCTTTATATCTTGAATCAGCTCAGTAAGATTTGAAGATGTTCAGACAATTCAGAGAATTCACAACTATTCCTTCCCATTATTTTTTCACAGTATTTCAGTATCATGAAAACTGCAACCAGCCCTGAAGAGAAAGCATACACGGTACACACATTTATTTAACGTTACCTCTTTTTGTCTCACTGAAGCTGTAAATGTCCAGGAGTCTGCTCCCTGCCACTCTTCGGCACTGAACTGGTCATATTACCACAAAATGCAACTACACTCATTCAAAAAAGTTTTGCTTTTACTTTCCCTGTTACTCTAAAATACTACATTCAGAGTAAAGAGAAATGACTTATGTGCACAGAATAAACAAAACCAAACATACCAATGTACTTGCATTCAAACATTCACATCTAGTGTAAAATAAAGCTCCTGCTGGGAATGCTATTTTATCTTTTTTATTTGAACAAATTCACCCCCTCAGTAATATCTCCACAGTTATCAAAGGGATGTGCAAACAAGTCCAGAAATACTGAACTTACATTGCCCTCAAAACTACAGAAAGTTGCACTCATCTATCATTTATGGCAACACACAGAGAGCAGCCGTGAATGCCATACTGACAATTTGCTTAGGACAACGTAGTGCAACTGCAGAGGCAAACCAGGGTACATTACCCTTACAATAATGCATGCAGATAGAGGGTTATCCGTTATGCAAGTTAGCTATGATGACGCAGAGTTTAAAGTACCAGCTACCAAAAAGGGAGCTCGTTTGTATTTTCTTGTGGATAACAGCTATTACAAGATAACATTGTACTTGTGAAATTCATACGATAGCATGGCATATGCCAAGGCAATAATTTTGTATTAGCCAGTACGCTGAATGCCAGGAAGATATACTGTGGAGATGATTAGAACCGGCTGTTTTCTTTGTGAATAACTTATCTATTAAATGTAGTAGTAATTTATTGATAATTTACAAATGAAAAACGCTGCAGAGTTCTGCCTGCTATTGGCAACCACTCACAGCAATCCCCAGAAACTTGCTCCAGCCAATGCAGAAGTCCCCCTACTCTCTTTGTTATTATTCAAATATAAGAGTCAAGTAAATCACACACTGGGTTGGAAGTCTCCACACCAGACTCAAGACCACTTGTCAAAGGCCTTACAAATCTAATTTCACTGAAAACATTCAAAGGAAAGTAACAGAGGTGTGGATATAAAATTCACAGCAAAATGGGAGAATGAGAAGAACATTTCTCTCCTGTATTCAGAAAATGTCTGTGATAATTCACACTCTTCCTATCATATATTTATGTGTCACAAGCAGCTCCTGAAAAAAGCATTAGAATGAGGAGAGAAGAGACCTCCTACTTCAAGAAAACACGTTCCATGACAAAGAAAAAAGATGAAAGATATCTGTACCAGCAATAAAAGAAAACCAGTGATAAGACTGTTTTTTCTTTTTTTTTTTTAACTGTGAAGGACAAAACAAAAATCATTAAGGAAGAAAAAAGAAAATGAAAAATAAAAACAAAAAGATGAGGCAGGATTAGTAGGGACTAACAGCAAGGACAAGTTACAGGTCTCTGATGGTGCAAAAGATCACTGAACAGGTAGAAACTAATGTTGAGAACTACCTATTCATCCCTATAAAGGAACAACTTCAGGCAAGGACAGTAATCACAAAGCAGGAAAGTGTTCATTAATTAAATGGAAACAAATCAGAATTGTCCAAGGTGTAGCTTGCCAAAGATCCATTTGGCAGGCAGAGATATGATATGTTCTCCTCTGTGCTCCAAATTTTTTGCATAACAAGAGGTTAAAGTAAGTTTATCAAGGCTCCTGGCTGCAGAGGTAGCTATTTGGCAATCACATCAATCACATTAAAAATGTAAATCTAGACTACCTGTACATATTAATTCCTTAAAAAAATACAGTGGTGTACTGCAGGCAACTGTGAAAGCCTCACCTTCCCCACGAGGGTGTATGCTGTGTCCGTAACTACTACTAGATATCAAATCAGGCTCTCTCCATTTGCCTACCTCCTCCTGATCTAGTCAACTCCCACACACAGTGCACAGTTTCACTATTAGATAGTTTTGCTCTGCACCAGCATCATGTATAGCCTAATAGCTAAATACTCTTCTAAAACAGCAAGATAGAAATTCATATCCCTCAGACTTGAAAGAGAGATTCAAAACAGATCTTCCTTTGACTGAACGGGCATCTTTTTATTATAAAGTACTTACAAAGCTTTCCTCTGCAGGCCTGTTCACGAAGATACATCCTACTTACCTCCTAGCATCCTAGGTATTAGGAAAGGACTACAGCAAATTTATTTTCCAGAACTAGGGGAGATATCCTATCTCCCATGAGGCATGGTGCTCAGATCCAGTCCTTCAGAGACTTGGTTGCTAGTGCATGAAGACACACAGTCCTCTATGTTTCTGGAGTAAAGATACCAATCAAAAACCCCACCAAACAAACACCCCCCAAAAAAACAAAAAAACTCCGCCAAAAACAAAAAAAAAGGCAAAACAAAAAAAAATAATTAAAAAATAAAAAAAAACCACACGCAAAAAAAAAACCACACAAAAAAAACCCCAACAAAACAAAGAACCCACAAACAAACATTTGTGGAGACACGCAGTCTCCCAGCTGGCGGCTCAGGTTGTGATTCTGAGCTCCACTGCTTGGCTTTCACAGATTATTGTTGGAGTTGAGAATTTCTGTCACCTAGGAACTTTTTAGATCTGATCCTTTGCGGGTTTTTTAACTCACTATAGCTTAAAATTGCTTAATCAACTGAAGCCATGAAAAAAACCCCATGATAATTAGCACACAGAGTGACAATTTATTTGCCAAGTTTCAGCATGTTGCAAATTAAGCAGGCTGAATTACAAACTCCTGAATAACCTGATGTACAGTGAAAACCACCATGGATCCTCAATTACAAAATCAGAAGATGATGCAATAAATATGACATTGCAAATGCAATAGAGGAATGACTGCTATAATTTAGGCATCTTTCATTAAATGCAACGGGGTTGCTCTTCTGGGTTTTGGATGTTTGCTTTTGTTTGTTTTTTACTACTGCATCATCACTACTTGTTTTTCAAATTACGAACTGTAGTAGAGCACAAATCATTGTGTCAAACAGGGTAGAGCACATCGCTTAGAGCTCTTCCTCATATGGATCTCAGACAAAAAAAGTCATAACTGTGTCTTTTTATGGTGACATTGAGGTATCAGGCTAAAAACAAGCTGATAAGATTTTGGTGATGTAAGTTTACAACAACACAATGCCATTGAGATCTTTTCAGGTGAATCTATAAATTAAAGGATTAGTAATAGAATGTAAAATCTTTCAAAATTTCAGGATAATTTTTTTTTTTTTATCTTATTGACCATGCATCTGTTTCAGGATCTAGTATCTTTTTCTTTATTTTTTTGTACATTTTAACTTAAACAGAAGCTACTTTTTCTACTTCCCTTTGTCTGAATACATAAAGCAAAGCAAAGAAACTAGGAAAGGTACATCATATATTCAACTCATCAAAATCCCCTCAAAAAGAGCTAAACCACTCTTCATATTAAATACAGCTTCACTTTTTGCAAAACCCATTTGAAGTGGAAGACTCCCAGTTTTCCTTGCAACACAAGCTGTTTCATGAAGTTCAATGATTATTCTGCACCCAAAAAAAAGAGTTGGCAATTTTAAGACTACCATTATTGTCCTCCTTACTCTGTGAAGCCACTGCAAGAGTTTTTATAGAAAAAGTAATTTCTGAAAAGTGAAATGAATGTAATATCCATGGGGTGATCCTACAGACCATATTCAAACAAGCATAAAATTATTTGCCTATGAAGGTCAATTAGTTTTGACATTAATTTTGGCAGCGTAAGTTAGACCATCTTTTTTCTACACTAGTAACAATATATATAAAGCAAACTCAAGAAATACTACATGAACTTTTGCAAATTGCAAAACATTTTCATTATTCTTCCAATTCACAAGTGAACTAAAACATCACCAGATACTTTCAGATTATTTCAACTTCACACGATGAGCACGTGCTTGCACATTCCTGTTATGGATATTGCGTCTGATTATTTCGCAGGACACTCAGGAAATAGCCATTTAAGAAAAATGCTGAAGAAATTGATGGAAATTATAGATTGAATCAAGCATTGAAAACCATAATGAAACCACATTTCAAATTAATTATACTTTTTAATCAAAACAGTAGATATGGTGCATATCTAAACGCAGCAAAAGGCAACAAAATCTAAACTTAAAATAATTAGTTTAAAGACTTCCAAGGAAATTACCATTCTGCATGAGAATTTCATTTCCTACTTTAAAAAATATGACTTGCCAAGCTAATCCAGCAATAACTGGAAACAGACCAATTTCCACAGATTAATGTTTTACATTTTCAAGTATACTTCTGTTAATTAAAAAATTAATTGCCCTTGAAAATACTGGAGAGACTATGTGTCCCCCCCACACCCAAGCACATGGGGGGGATATTTTTAATAAAATCCAGTTCTGACAGAAAGCTTCAGGAAGCAGCATTAGTAACTTCAAAAAACAAACAAATGAACAAAAAACTATACTCCTTTCTTTGTAGCAGCAGCCCAAAATTGCCGTTTGAGGCCCCAGAAAGATCTAGCTTCCACCAAGGAAAGTGGGCATGGGCACATGTGGAAAGTTAAGAACAATGACGTCAGCATGTTTCTCACTCTTCACCTTATAGGTCTTTTAGGATATTTTCCCCATAAATTTTCATCAATTCCTGACCAAAATTCCCAAAAGCAGAAAGCTGCAGTCCAAGACTAACTTTGAGGACTGTTAGTGGTGTTTTCCTAAAGGGTTTATCTCCACTGAAAGGTGGCCCTCCTGGAAATCAGTCAGCATGGTGGGGGATTTGGGGATTTTACCTCAATGCTACTCTGCCCAAAGCTGTATTTTCACTCCCACTTCCACATTGCCTCAAGGGAGACAGGACTTTTCCCCCAGTTCTGGAAAATAAATTTGCTCTAGTCCTTTCCTAATACAAAGGATGCTAGGAGGTAAGAAGGAGCAAGCATGGCTTTGAGAGATTTATGAATAAGCTTTACAAATGAATTATGCATGGGTTTCTTTCCAGCAATAGGAATAAATATAAAGGTTTTACCATTGCTCGATTTACCATAACCAGCTGAGGGAAATTCTGCCATAGCAGATGATGTTTTTGATCAAGAATTCCCATTATTCCTTGAAATACCAAAATTAAAGTGTTCCTATGCGCATATTAATAATTTCTCTTTTCTCATCTACTGTCAATTCTAATTGCAACGTTTTTGTTTTGCTTTGGTTTTTTTTAAATAAGTCATTTGTGGCAGAAAATGAAAGTCTAGAGTAGCCATAACCCCCCAGCCATGTCTTGAACAAAACCCCCCTATTTGGTCATTACATCTGCCAAGTACATCACATCAGAAGGAGGCTTCTCAGCCCAGCGTCACAGTCTCCTATGCTCTTCCCAGCCTTTCATTATGGAATAACAGGGCTTCGTTTAGTTGCCACCACATGCACCTTTATTGTCATGTAAGATATTCTAACAGTTTCACAGATGTAGGCCTCCAATGAAGTATTGGAAATAAATGGTCTATCAACAGCCTTATGTCATAGCCATTAACACCATGCAGTGTCCCTCATTCAAATAACATATGGCTTACAACTGGGCAACTGAAGCACCCCCGTAGGAAATTTTAAGGTAAAGAACTATGAAACTTACAGTTATAATACCAAGAAAAACAAAAATACACATTTCATACAGATACACTTTTCTATCCCTCTGTTTTTATTCAAATGGTAATTAGAACCAGTAAGTTTTTAACAGCCTGAGAAGCATGCTTCCTCAGAAAAGTTTATTTTTACATATCTATGGCTTCTGGGGAAGTGTAAACATCTGATTATTCTGCCCAATATATTCAGCAGCCTGCTGCAATTAAGTGCTCAACTCAACTGCTTAGTTTTTCCCTACATGCCCTTTTGCTGGCTGAAAAAAAAACAGAACTACACGTTACCCTTTTCTACTTCTTTGTGCACGCACTGGTTTCAATGTATTCTTGCACTATTATTAGGCTGCCCTGTTTCATACTGAAATTCCTCCTACAGTTCCCAGCAGGATGCCAGTCGCTGGCAAGCTACAAGAGCCTGAAGGCTGTGCATCTGTTCAGAGACTGACAGGTAGCATAGCAAGTTAAAAAACCTATAAATTTGAAGCAGGAGGCTTGGCCTAGACAAATAAAGTCCCTGCTTCACTTTGTTTTTCCAAGCACCAGGTCATGTCATGCCACCATTTTCTTGCAGGGAACCACCTTCCATTGGGGTGCAGCCCTAGCATTCCCTGGAGATGGATGCCCAGCGTTACAGGGTAACAGATCTACCTGTGCCCTGTGGCAAGTGCTGGACTAACTTGCATTGTCCGCCCTGAGGAAGGTGACTGGCAAAGACAGATTGCAGATGTCAAGTTTTGTGTGCCAGGCATTGATTTTTCTGGGAGTGTCTTACTATTGCCCTTACTGTCTCTAAGCCAAACCTACAGTGCAGAGCTCATGCCATTGTTTCTCCAGTGCATGAACGGGCCTGATCCATGGACCAGGGATTCAGGTAGTATAAACTGACATAGCTGTTGAAGTCATCCACACTACATTAGCTAGCAACAAGTACAGGTAAAACTCACACATAACAACAGAAATGAAATCACTGCAAGAGGGCCAGTACAATGCATCAGCACAAAGTTTCAGTATCCTTAAGAGAAGGAAGTGAGTCAGGGCAATCCCAAGTACAACTACAGTCTAAGCAGAGACCTGATTGAGAGCAGCCCTGAGGAAAGGGATTTAGGGGTGTTGGCTGATGAGACACTCAATGTGTGCTTGCAGGCCAGAAAGCCAACCATATGCTGGGCTGCAGCAGCAGCAGCAGGACCAGCAGGTTGACAGAAGGGATTCTTCCCCTCTACTCCACCCTCATGAGACCCCACCTGCAGTGCTGAGTTCAGCTCTGGGGCCCCCAACACAATAGCGATGTGGAGCTGATTCAGTGAATCCAGAGGAAATCACAAAAACGCTGCGAGGGCTGGAGCACCTCTGCTACGGAGACAGGCTGAGAGAGTTGGGGTTGTTCAGCTTGGAGAAGAAAAGGTTCCAGGGATACCTTAGAACAGCCTTCCAGTACTTCAAGGGTCTGACAAGAAAGCTTAAGAGGACTTTTTACAAGGCACAGGATAAGGAGGAGTGGCTTTAAGCTGAAAGAGGGTAGATTTGGATTAGATACTAGGAAGAAGTTCTTTATCGTGAGGGTGGTTGCCCAGACAACCTGTGTGTTGTGGTTTAAGCTTAGTCGTAAATTAGAAAAGCATGTAGCCTGCTTGTTTTCCCCCCACAACCTGTCCTTCCCC
>WYDI02034234.1:17500-46269 GCA_009867235.2 Psittacus erithacus | reverse complement strand
CCGTGCAGTTTAAACTGAATCCAACAGGGGCCGTGTTTGCTGAGCTGATGTGGCCGGTGGATAACAGATAGCAGTGGCGAGCCGCCCCGCTTCTGGGGAAAAAAGACTATTTTAAGTGTCATAATTAAGTTTAGAAGCCTTGTTTGGGCTCATTCACTGCTCGAAATAAAAAAGACTGGCTACTTTTAGACCCTTTATGAAGGGCTTGGCTAAGCGCCTCCGCACGTTCGCTTGGAGAAGAATGTTTTATTTTCTAGTTTAATATTAGAAACTACATTTTTACTTGTTTAAACCGGATTTAATTATTCCTGTGGAGTTTTCTTCTCACTCCCCCCCCCCGCCCCCCATCACTCCAATCTTTGTTCATTGTTCATTGACTGTGGAAGGCTGCTTAAATGTACGGAGAGAGGGGGGAGGCCCCCTTGCTGGTTTGATGTTGAAATAGTAAACCTGAATGGGGAGGGTGGCTGGAAAAGTGGACATTGCAGCTTTAATTAACTTCGAGATGCTTCAGCGAGGACCAGAGCGTAGTAGTGACGTTGCTTCATAAATCTGTCCAGTACAGTGCGTTGCATTGAACTATTACAGTATCACCGTCGTACTGAATATTCACTACCTATTCGGGAGCAGATTTGCATAATTGGATCTTTTTTAAATGAAACTTGTTTGCAAAAAAAAAACCAAACAAAACCAAAAACCACCAAAAGCCCAAGTGAAAACTGCGGCAATCTGCATGATTGTAAAGGGTTCAAACATATCCGAAAAGTAAGTGACCTGCATAGGAACATCAATAGGTTAAGTGCAAATAAGATGAGAAGTGCTTCTGAAAGCTGTACATTCCCTACGTGGTCTCTTGGGTTATTTCTCAATAGCGGGATTTTTTTGTAGCCTCAGGGATTTTAGGTTTTCTGTCTGCTTTCATAACTTTTTCCCTCACAGTTCTGATGCAAGGTGAGGCTTTTGTAGTGTGCCTGGGTACCTGTAGTGATATTTTTTAGGAGAAATAGATGAACAGTTTGTAATTCGTGCTGCTTGAGTTGTATAATTACAGCTGCTGTGGAAGGGAAATGTGTATTGCTGCTGTGTTTCTGATTCTTGAATAGATCATCACTAAATACTTCAGAATATTCAAAGGCTGTGTGTGTTTGTGTTTGCTTGAAAATTGAGTTGGTTGACTGAGCTGTTACTTCTTAAATCCTAGAGGCAACTAGTTTTTTAATGCGTATGTCCCCCCCATTTGATGGGGTATGAAGATGACTGAAGTAATTAAAAATGCCAGGCATTTTTAGAGTGAATTTGTAGGGTGTCTGTAAAAGCCACCCCCTCCTAACCGAGTGGCTGCCTTACGACCGGGCAGGTTTAGAAGTATTTTGTGAAATCAGATGCTGGCATTTGGGATGCTGCGGAGGACGAAGTTGTGGAGCGTGGGGGGCTGTTGGCGTTGCCTTCTGGGGAAGGAGAGCCGCTGTCTATGGGAATGGGAAAGGGAGCTATGGTCCATGGGAATGGGAAGGGGTGCTGCATCCATGGGAAGGAAGGAGAGCAGCGGCTGGTGGGGCCAGAGGCACAGGAGGTCCTTGTGCAGCCCAAGGCTCCCCCCGCGCTGAAGGCTGCCTTAGTTATGATGTCATGCTGATAGGGGAGAGCAAATGTCTCCTGATTCTACCATTAACCGCCTGGCTGATTTGCCTGATAATGATAGCATTGACGTCCTGCTCCTTGACAAATGCAAGCCCTGCGAGCCCTATGAATTAACTTTTTTTCCATAGAGCAGAGCTAGCTGGCTTTATGACTCATGAATGTAGCAGCACCTCGTTGACAGATTACTTTGAACCTCTTGTTTCTGCAACAAAACCTCTTCCCTAAATACCCCTTCTGCCGGGCTGCGAGTAGAGCCCTGCACAGTTTGGGCCTGAGCTGCAGTGCTGCTGAGTACTCACCTCGTCCACTGACTTCCAATGGAGTTGTGGGTGCTCAGCAGCTTTGCAAATCAGTCCCCGTGTTCAGTCAGCAGCTGATACACTTTTATCTTTTGCTTGCTTGCTGTTTTTTGTTGTGGTTTTTTTTTTTTTTTTAGACAGCAAAAGAGGGATCTATGATTTCTAGTCATTATAAAAATATTTGTACATAGCTTGAGTTGTTTGTCCTACTCTGTTCTGTTTTCCCCTCTTTGATATTCTTGTTGTTTTGGTTTTTTTTTTTAATTTTATTTTTAATTCATCTTCCAGTGGATGTGCTGTTAATCTTCTGAAGAAAAGAATCGCAAATGAGTTGTTTAAAGTTTTCAGAATGTTGTAGAAAGAAAAGGTCTCCAGTTCGGTAACAAGTGCCTGGAGAATCGATTGCTGTTTCAGAACGTGCACTAGAAGAGCCTTGGTACAGTTGCTAACCCTGCAACTGGGTGCACTTTCTCATATCTGCTCTGGCTTCAGAGTTTGCTTGTGACTTTGAATTTCTGTCACTGCAGGTAAATGAGATTTAATATGATTTTTTTTTTTTTTTCAAGTGCCAGTGGCTTAAACTTTGTTTTCATTTGCCGTTCAAACTATGACAATTAACAACTGCAGCTGTAAGAAAGGTTAGTCTCTCTATTACATTTGCAGGCAATGTGTCTAAAATATTTGCATGCTAAAGCTGTGTTTTGCAAATGAGTTCCTGAAGATAACAAGTTGCTATGATGGAAATACTGTATTAACCACATTTAATAAATTGACTATGACTTTATCAATTGAAAAGAAGAAAAAGGAATTGTTCTGCGGGTTTTTCAACTTTGAAATGTATTTCAGCTCTAACGTTCAGCAAGTTGTCTTGCACTGGTTTCACTGTATACTTTTTATAATGAAGAGGCTGATTGTCATATTTCTGTCCATGCTGGGGCCAATAACCCAGCCCAGTCATTATCAGAAGAGAGTAGCCCGTGAGTTGCAACATCAGTACCACTGTTTTGCTTGCAGCAATGGAGACAGTGCTGAGATCAGAAATTGTGATCTCCATCACAGAAAGCTGACACATGGGGTTGTTTATCCACCATGGGAGCCTTAGGTGACCAAATATATTTGCATTAGAACAGCCGGAGAAAATCCACTAGTCCATTAATATGAGCTGTGCTTGTTCCCTGGGAAGCACAAGTTTCATCAAGTGTAGGAAAATCAGTAGAAGTAATTTTTCCAAATGTTGATTTTTTCCTTAAAGTCGACTTTGAATTGCACAGGTGTTTGTAGAGTGCCTTGACTTCAAGGAAAAAAAAGAGCACTAAAAAAGTGCATGGATTTTTATGAACTTTATAAAAGAAAGGAACATCACAAATAGATTTATTTTTCTAGTTTGAATAAGGACAATTAAAGCTTTATACTGTCTTCTGGTTTAGTGTATTTTAAAAAGATTTGTAAGTAAATTTAAATTTTAATCTCTGAATTTCTCTCAGATACCTGAATACATGTACATCGGCCCTTCAAAATGCTAAAATCAGTACGGTCTTGAAAAGCCATTTTTCTGTCCTCTCTTTCAAAACTTACATTTTCAGAGGTGCAAGCAATTTGGCTTCAGGGGAGGAGAACACAGATGAAAAAATAAAATACATATTCTTTCCTTTATAGAAACATGAATAAACTTATTTCTGGCAACTGTAGATGGAAATCCAAATTTCTTCAGTGAATACTCTCCAGGCACAGATGTTTGCAGAAGAGGGAAACGGGATAAGCTACTGAAAGAAAATATGTAAAAGGAAAATAATTCTGAGATACTTAATTGGATGATCATAGGGTTATTGTAAGGATGGGCAGTTCAAGCTTCTAGTTGTAAGGCTGAATACTGAGTATGAACTTTTTATGACCAAGCCACTGATTAAAATCTGAGCTTGGATAGAGACAAGTGAAAACTGTAACCATCTGATGGATATTTGTTACTTAACGTGAAATAACTGAGTAGAATCTGTCTAGATCTGAGCGGATCACAATAACTGCTGTGACATTTTCACTCCTACTGTCAGGTTAAGCAATGAAGCCAAGCACTGTGTGAGGGATTTGAAGCATCTTTTCGGAGGTAGCAGAGATCCAGATCAGGAAAGAAATAAGGTAGCAAGGGGGGATGTGGGTTGCCCTTGCTCAACTGCACCAATGCTGTGACTAAACACACTCCCAGGGGGAAGATTCTTCCAGTATCCTGAATTTGGCATTTTTCCCTTGTATTTAAATTTGCTGTTGGTTTCAGGTGCATCTTACTAGATAACCAGATGCATCAAAAAAACCCAAAAGAACTATTGAGGAGTAATTATAATTAGCCTAGCTGTCTGTGTTTCTTAAAATTTGTAAGATGGGGCCTTGAAAGTATTTTGAAGTCGCTATTTTTTACAGGTCTTAATCTAAATACTTCATGTGAGATTGATTTCTAGAGATGGGTTAATCAGATCAAGTTGAACTATATTAAAGACAAACAATTTTGTTATAATCTGACTGTCCTTTAAATACAGATGGAGAAAACAGAGTAAAATAGCCACAATAACCTTTCCTCATTGCACTGGAGTATTTGAGACATGTACAACCAAAACCAAAATTAGGTAGTTCCTTACAAGTATTTGTGATGTTATGAAGAAAGCAATGCCTCCTATCATGGTAGGATATTAACAGGGTTCTGCAGGTAGCCTGGCCTGAAAATGGCAATGGTGGCTCTGACCACACTCTCAGCACGGGACAAGCAACAGATCTCGCTTCTTCAAACCAGCTGCTCAGCTGCTCCGTTTTGATGTGTTAGTGTTAAACTGTCCAGCTGGGCATCTTGAACTTCCAGAGGGAGTGAGTGCTTGCTGGGAGGGTGGAAGCCAGTGAAGATCAGGTAGGAGTTATCCCAGGTGGTCTGCCTGTCATGCCAGGGAAAGGCTGAGTGGGAAAGTTTTTGTTGGGCAGGAGAAGCAAGAGATATTGAGGAAAAAGGAGGGTAAGAAAGGAGGTTATGAGCTGATTTTCACCTTGTGACCTGTGTAGGAGTACAGGGGAAGTTGACTGCAGTGAGCAGACAGGAATGTCCTAGGAGCATTTCCTTGCCATCAGCCTCAAATAGCAGTCATGGTGCAAAGGGGTAAATGGCAGTCCTGGCTCTTTATTTATACAAACTTCTTCCTTCCTTAATGCTAATTTCACTACAATTTCTTTTCTGTTTTGTTTCAGTTTGGTTTTGTTTGTGTTTTTTTTTATTTGTGGGTTTTGGGGTTTTTTTAATTTTTTTTGTTTGTTTTGGTTTGGTTTTGGGCTTTTGTCTTTGTTCTTTCTTAACTGTGATAAATCCTGTTACAAACTTTTCCTCCTTTTTTATGTCTTTAGGATATTCTGCCGCAGTTGCTGTGGTTCTTTGTGAGGAGGATGGGAGCCCTGTCGAGCTCTTCAGTGCTACAAAGGGGTTGCTATCAAGTACTACAGCCTACTCAGTCACAACAGGACTATGTGTATTGCTTCCTCTGTAGTCCTGGCCCCTGCTGATCTGGGAATTAACCCCAGTAACCCATGTGATAGAAGTAGGTTGCCAGGTTGGCCTTACATTTATTTTTCTAAATGATAGCATATTGTATTAATGTTGCTTTATTTCACTTTCATACGTTAATCTCCATAGATTTCTGCAGACATTATTACCATCAATCTTGTCATTGGAATATCAATGGTAGATACAGATAGATATAGATAGATCCCTTTAATATAAAATTTAGAAAAGCACGGGTAAATAGGAAACTCAGGGAGAATTACTTCATGCAAAGGATAATAAACATATGGAAAAAATTATCAGCAAGGAAAGAATAAATGAGTTCAAGGGAAGCCTAGGTTTGTTTCTTGAGAAAGAGCATGTGAGAGGGTGAAGAAACCAAGGAGGTGTGAAGTCAGGTTTCTATTAACAAAGGCTAACATGGTGGGCTGGATATTCCTTCCTTAATATTTCTCTTGATAGCTCTGTATGGATGGGTTACATTTTGGTTTTGTGTGTGTTAAACATTGGCTTTCTAGGTCTACATGTGATTTTTCTCACGGGTCCACAGAAATACTAAAGCATAGGGTGATGCAACATTTTGGTTTTGATGCCAGTTTTATACAGGTAATGCTGTGATATAGGGAATGCTGTGACAGTGAAGGTTTGATTGCGTGAATTCTGGAGAATCTTCCCTTCTCTGGTGTTAGTTTCTAACTGACAGGAGAAGCAGAAGCTGCCTTCTATTCTAGTGCTCAAGTGGCCAAGGATTTTTGGTAGGTGTTTGCCCTGGTTCAACCATATCAGTGCTGGAACAGTTCTGAAAAATCCCTTCATCTGGACAAGCTTTATTTATTTATTTATTTGTTTCTTTGTTTGTTTTTCATTTAATTTTCATTTCTCAAGGGTTTGCATGAACATTTTCATGCAAACCTCTAAGTTTTTTGAATGCTGAGGCTTGACTCAATGTTGTCAAGCAGTACTAGTTTTGAAACTTCTCTTCCAAGTAGCTTTTCATCAAACCTTTGTTTTGTATCCCATGCTTTTTGATGAAAATGATGGGTCTCTCTTTTCTGAGGAAAGTGCATGGAACTTAGTGAAATTTTGGTTGATTTTGATATGATTTCTAGGGTCCAATTCTGCTCTTCTTATTTCAGTTGGGGTATGACTGAATGAGTAGGTACAACTTCCCTTCCATATCAGGTGAGTTATCTGATTCCTAGTTTCATCTGCAGCTACAGTTTGTAAGCTCAGTGCAAAGCCTGATGTTCTCAAAAAGGGATTCTGATTAAACTTGCTCATGTGTCAGTACTTCAATTACAAAAAGAAATCCAACTTTTTGAGTTTCAAAAATGCAAACGTTACAGGCTACCTGAAACTATAATGTATAATAAAATGGCTATTTATTACCTTTTAAGGTATCTGTTCTTCAGATTCATTGAGATTTTACCATAAGAATATAATTCCTCTTAGGGCTAATAAAATAAATAATAGAAGATAACCCAGCATCTTTATTAGTGACATAATACTAGCTAACAAAACTTTCCTTCTCTAACTAATCCCTTCTTTGGATTTTACCATAAAATTGCTTCTAAAATGGCTCAGTTATTTTTAAATATTCTGGATTGTGTTAAAGAACAAATGCTTAAGCATCTTTCCTTTGTTTGACTACATGAAGCTATATGGATGTGTATGTGATAAATTAACATACTGTTAGGTAAATGAGCAGTAGGAAATCCACAACCACTTCTGGATTAGCATTTCAATCTACTGCTTGTTTTGATAGTGTCTTTGGCATGCTAGGTGCTTTCCAAATATAGAAGTATAGTTTCTGGCCAGAACTAGCTGCAATTTTCTTACTGCAGTTGAAAAATGCCAGTTCATTAGTTTGCATCAACATGCCGCATCTTTGAAGCATTTCTCAGGTCCACAATTGAATTTCTGCTCAAAATGAAAGAGTTGCATCTCTGCACTTCATTATGGACTGGTGATTATGAAATGCACCTGGGTCACTGGAGAACTGAGTTCAGATCCTTCCTCTTGTATCTGATTTGAATCAGCGTCTTCAAATAAGTTTCTCACATTCCAGGTGAGCCTAATAACCACATTTTGGCTCCTCCAGGGTAAGTATTTTTAAGTTCCTGCTTAAGGCTATTCCAATTTAAATAATAATTCAATTATTCAGTGGGTCAGAAGAGGACTGACTCTTGGCTTGAGCACTCAAGTGTGGTGTGAGAGACTGGGTCCAGTCTGATTCTGCTGCAGAGACCTGTACCCCTTGCTCCCGAGTATGACGTGGTGAGAGCATTCATGTTCTTAATGTTGCCTTGCCTGCTTTTGCTTTTGAAAAGTTGCAAAAGGTGTTGAATTAGTCCCAGTGGGGAGCAAGACAAAATTGTGAAATCTTCAAAATATGTGGCATGGGAGAACTGTTTCTTACTCAGACCTTCACTTTTCTCATAAAATTCACAATCCAAGTATTGTGAAAGTCAGTTGATGATGTGGTACATGTGATAATACAAAGAATTTTCATCTCAAAATGGAGTTTTGTTGCCATTATTTTGTTCAGTGGATTATCTACGTGAACAAAACTGATTAACTGATTCCTACAGCTCCCTCTGAGCACTGGGTGTTTAGCTGTAGGCAGTGCAATGGGTGCAGGGTTAGTCCCATCTACTGCAGGTGCCTTGGACCAAGTTACAGCATAGAGCTTGTGGATGGCATTCTATCTGGTAGTACTGTGAGGTGGAGAGAAATGCCCTGTGAATGCCAAAAAATGCCTTAGAGATGCAAAGAATACTGTGCTGTTAGCCTTCCTTCCCTCATGAAGAAACTCACATGAGGTGTAAAAGACTTATGGAACTGGCAGGAGTTCTTAAAAAGGAGAGGAAAAAAAAGTTTTAATCTGTAGAAGGGAGATCCACAAATGGAGGAAGCCCTTCTTTGCTTAGAGATAGAAATACTCATTTTGATAGCTTCTGTCTCCTCTGTCTTTCATTCTTAACTTCTCTGGCAGCACAATTCTGGCAGATCCCATGCTGCATTGGTCGGTTCCCCTTCTGGCAGCTCTGCAATGATGGTGGATGAGAGCCAAGGGAATAAATATAGCTCCGGGTTCCAGTAGTAACCCCCTGCCAGACTTCTGCCCAGAAACCTGAGAGGTCACAAGGGGAGAGGGAATGGGTGATGCAGAGTTTGGGCAGGTTCAGCTCGGACTCCTCCAGCAGGGAAGAGGTTTCTGTTGTGCCTGAGGGTGGGTTAAGGTGCAGCAGGAACCCACTGTTGCCTTCCTTTCCATGCAGAACTGAAGGGATCTGTAGATACATTTTAAAAGCAATTACCATTGGCTGTGCAGTTTCCATGTGAGTTTATTAAATGTGAACATTTTTTTATATATAAAAATAACTTCACCATTTTGTTATTTCCTTTTGTGTACTTCACTCTGGTTGGAAAAATTAAATCAACCTATTCAGCTTTTCATCAGTTTCTCTTTGGCTGTCATGCAGTTGCACAATGCTGCAGTGCTTGGCTAGCAAAAATGTTTACAAAGAAAAATTGTTTTCAATGGCATTAAAAAAGAAATCATAGAAACATTTTTATTGGTGTTCAGTTTTTGTGTAACTTTGATTTTTTACAAGACTTAAACTACAACAATGGTGCTTCTGCAATTTCATCTTAAATTTATATGGGTTTTTTATATTTGAATGCAAGGCATAGACAAGATACCTCTACTGTCCTCTGTCATATAGTACAAAAAGTGCTAGCCTGAATATTTCTTAGCAGCTTTTCAAAGTCCATAAAAAGTATGAGCACTCTGTAGTTGAGACTGAAAGTTTTGAAGTATGGGAAAGTTGTTTGAGGTCAGACCTTTAACCTATGTGTAAATACCTGTTGCAGTTGTGTTAAACAGACTTAATCATTCAGAACTGGTCTGAGCTGATCTCTGATCTAGCAATGAGGTGAGATTTTTTTTTCCTACAGCTGAGGTGGATTTGGGGATACGTCTCCAACCCTTATATACCTTCACTGCTACTGGCACCCATGAAAATTTTGCACATAAAGAATTTATACAATCAGACCCTTAGTAGGGTACCTGTAGTAAAATCCTAGAAGTAAAATATCACCTGAAAATTAAATTAGTTTTGGAAAAGGTCTTTGTGATGATTGTTGAGTTAGTTTGGATTTTCATTTATTTTGCTTTATAGTATAAGTGACAAAGGGCTGTCCTAGGGATAGCCTCAGTTTGTGCTCTGCTGGTTTGGCTGTTGATGCTGCTTTGTGAATATATGGACTCAGGCAATCTGAGGAAACACTGCACCTCTCCAGGGGCTTTCTGCCACTAATAATGGGGGCTCTTTGGTACCTTTTGAAAATTTAAAGCCTTTTTCTTAAAGAATGATGAATTTCACAGGGCCCAAGACTGCAAATACTTTTCTAGTGCTTTTATGCTCCACATTCACCACTGAGTTCACTAATTGAAGACCTTCATGAATGTTGTAATGACCAGGTCAATAATTCACTATCTTGTTTTCAGGTGTGCGCAGTTCAGTCAAATTTAGCTTGCTTGTGATTAAAGTCATCATCACACAACTAAAACCAAAATAAATACTGCTTTATGGGTATAATGTCTCTTTCAAACACCAGCTGTTGATTGGCTACTTCACACTTTATAACAGTAACTTATTGACTTCACACATTAACCTTTTACTAACCAAATACGAATTTTGCAGTGAGTTCATGTCCAGCATTGTTAGATGTAACTTGCATTTGATGAGATGACACCTGTTGTGGAAAGAAATGAATTATCATGCAGACTTTTTTTCTGTGACATTGGGAAAGGTATTGTGATTTATGATTTACATTGTTAATAAAACCAGCTGGATTTGGAAACTGTTTACACATGTATAGTCTGTAATGTAACACAACATTCATTCCTCTGCTTTGTAGCTGGTATGAAGATCCAAAGTAGACTTGATGCCTCCGAAAAAAGAGTCTGGCTAGGCTATATTCTTCAATGGCATGACATTTGTTCATGTACCTGTTTCAGAAGATATCGATGTTTTTAATCAGCCCGGGACTATTTTTCTCTGGTTATGCTTTGCTTCATTGAGACTTTCTGTTGGGAGATTGGGCTTTTGAAGAAGTGTTTCATATATCTGAGTCAAATAAAATACTGCCTATCAGAGTGAAAGGCCCTCTTTTTTTATATGTTACTTCTTTACAAATACAGATTTATAAATAAGTCCTCAGACAGTTTTTACTGCTGCTTGTAATGGCACACCATATATCTTTTACAAATTGTACTTTTGTTCTTGCTTTAATTATATTTATTCTAGGGCAAATGTTTTATTATTTAAAAGAAATCATGATACAATTTTATGGGTTCTGATAATGCAAATACCCTTGAATAACTTGTTACTCTTTTTTTTTTTTTTTTTAACATGCCAGTAATCTCTCCACCTTTTTCTCTCATGCTGGTGGTGAAGCTGAACAAAACAAAGCAAATCAAAGACAAGTTAAAAGAGAAGCCCTGGCTTTCAGCATGCTTCCAGCTACACGTATGTGTACCAGAGCAGGATCTCTTGGTTCAGGATGTCTGTGGGTTGCCACAGTGCTAAGGAAACATACTGTCAGGAGAAACAAGGCTGGCAAATGAAGTGGGGAGAAGCATTGCACATGCCTTTTCAAGCTGGATTTGAAGACAACTTTTCCTTCTTTCACAATTTCCTATTATACAAAATAGGAAATTGGTTAAAAAATAAAAGGGGGGCGGGAGCCTCTTGGACTCCTTTCATTCTTTCTTAGGGTGTATGCGATTTTGTACTGATTTGTTTAGAAAGCATCATCTGTATAAAATGGAAGTTGGCCTCGTTAAACCAAATGTTCTGCTGGGCTTGAAAGTCATTTGTACTTTTTTCTGGGTCCTAGGTGTTTCACAGCCACGTACTTGCAGAGTGTAAAATTTAGTCCCCTCCAATTACTTACATTTACGTTTTGCTCCCTATTGAGTTCATTATTTACTACTAGGACAGCTTTTATATGTTGAGTGGGGATCATTTATTTCTGTAGAAATAAGAGGACTTAACAGCAGTGCACGATCAATATGCAAAATCCTACTAAGATAATTTGTATTTAAATTTGAACAACATTAATTCTAAACAATCTTCAGCCCTTATTTAGTCCAATCATTACTGGACGTCTAGGTGTAGAAGGCTCTTCTGACTTATTAGTTTATTACCAACAACATTGCCAACACTTAAACCCTTCGATTAGGTAACCCAGGTACTTCTATTAGGGCTTGCAGCTCTTCGATTGAAGGCCATACTGAAACACCTATTGCCTGGGCACAGGCACCCCAACCTTTTATAAGGAGGTGTATGCAGAGTCTGGAAGTGTACAAGGAGAATGCAAATAATAATTACTTGATAATACTTCAGTATTTTCTAGGATGCTTGAGTGTCTGTTCTCATAACTGCATGCTATGAAGGTACCTATAGAAGGAATAAATATGCTTATCTTTGAGAAATTGGTGTGGTAAGAATAAGGAAATTTACAATGGACCCATCTTTCTATTATGTTCAGTACTTTCTTTTCTGTAGTTTACTTGTTCAATTTTTCCAAGGCAGGTTGTATGTTAACAAAAGCTTCTGTAGCTTTTAGTAGTTCTTAAGTGTTTGGGGGCAGGATTGTATGTTACTTCAACTGTGAATAATCTGTGGCTCTTTATCTTTTGTTTCATGAGCCTTCTTTCAGGTTTTATAAACATGATGTCCACATACATGTAAAGAATGTCAGTTAAAGCTTTTCAGTGCAAAAGGTGACTGGTACAGCGCTGTGACTCCTGACTCCACCTATACCACTTCAGTTGATCTTACGCTATGCATTTCTGTAGTAGCATTTGATCTTGAATTACTGGAAGCAGTGGTATTGAAACCTGTGCTTAGCTGTTTTTCTAAAATTGAATGTCAAGTGTTAAAACATGTACTTAAGTCTGTGATGAATTTGGTCCTCTGAAGTTAAAAGCCAAAGCAGTGGAAAATTCTGGTTGCAGTTCTGTTAGTTTTAGGGATAGGTTTGGAAACCTGGAAAAAGCTATGCTTTTTCTTTCTTTTTTTTTTTTTTTTTTTCTTTAACCCTCTGTTGCTTCCATCAATAATCCATATGATTTCAAATGTCATGTGTGGACTCATAACTGGTTTTTAAATTGGTTGGAAAAGTAGTTCTTTTAAAAATGTGGTTCAGATGAAGACTTATTTTTTCATACTTCAGAATAGCTGTGGTCTTGACTTACATTTAGAAAAATGTATTAAATATAAACAAATACAGCGTTCATGTACAGGTTAATTAAGCTCAGAACTTTGCTCCTTTGTGAAGCTCATCTCATGTTCTTGTTCCTTCACCAAGACTCGTCTGGTGCTGTTCCACCATATCCTTTTTGTATCAAAACTACTTCAGACACCCGAAGTGACAGGCCATTCCCATGGGCCATGACGACTCTTGGCTCTGATGTTAACAAATATGAACGTGTGTAGTGAGTGGCTAGGACTTAGGCAGGAGCTGGAGTAGTAGAGCTCACTCCCATGTTGGTGAGGTGGAACAACAGGAGCAATTAGGGGCTGTGAACCATGTCAGGTTAACTTGAAGGCCCAGATGAGGAAGCGGAAGGTGGAGAAGGGGTGGGAGAAAGTCTTTTATTGTATGCTAGGAGAGTGACATCCTGTATGCATTGAGATTGGAGCAGTCCACAGCTATATAAAATAGCTCTTACGCTCTCACAGATTGTTCTGAACTAATATTTGCTACTTTTAATTTTCTTTGCAGACCTTGATATAAAAGTCACTGCACTTTCCCTTTTCATTGGAACTCTGGTAAAATAAGAGATCTATACCAAATATTGAAGAATTAAGCCTAGCAGAATGAAAAATTAACATGCTGAATATCCTAAGTAGTGATATAAACAAGGTGCCATGTAATTCTTCCCACTAAAGGCAAAGAGCCCTCTCTCATCCAAAACCAGATTATGTTCTTCATCTCTCTAATGGTGCTATTAGCAAATTCATATTGGAAGGCAGGACCTTATTTGTGATGCTGCTTCTCCTTTGGGGCTAATATTGAAGCACAGGCACAGTATAAAACTTCAGAAAGAAGGTAAGTATCAGATAGTTTAGCTCAGGATTAGCAGTTAGGACTCTTGAGTGTCATCTGAACATTGATTATTTGTCAGATAATGCAATTACATTTAATGGAGGGCACTGCTCAGGAGTTACATAGTTTAACCAGCACATTCAGTTTTTATGCACTGTACCATGTTTGCAGTCACAGTGGAAACATGAGTGACATTTGACACTTGGTTGTGATAACACTTTTGCAAAGCAGCTTCATATCACAACACAGACAAACCCCACAAAATGCCTGTTCTGCACTCCTTGCTCTCAAGTCATGTTTATGCTGTCCCTGAGAGGTGGAGGCTGCAGAAGAGAGTGGTGTTGGAGGATGGTATCGCATGTTGTGTGCTTGCCAGTGAGCTGACACACTTGCTATTGGCTGTGACATGTCACTTACATGGAACCATGCAGTGCTACTGCAGCTTGGGGCACAGCATAGGTTATGCAGCAAATTGCAGTCCATTTTCATCTGTGTGACAGACCCATCAAAGAGTAGCTGGAGTCTGAGTGAGCCCCCAGTTTCAGGGGTTCCACTCTCCCATTAAAAGAAAGGAAGAAAAGAAAGATATCCCTAAGGTAGCTTGAGATGAAATGGAGAATAATCTTGTCCCTGTCCTTGAGTGAACCCTGATAGTAACAGGGATGACTAGCCTGTCTTCTTACTGAAGTTCAAGATTTCCTTTTCAGGAAGGAGCTGGATTGTCAGCTTTGTTCCACCAAAGGAGCTTGTGCTGATTCTTACTTCTCATGGACATAGCATCAGTCATCCCTGTGATATCCTGAGAAAACTCTCCCTGCTCTAAAGGACTAATGGTGATAGACTGAAATACTTAATGCTTCAGTGGCACAACTTAGCACCTCTTCTCTGTACCAGAAAAACAACTCAGAATTTTGGTGATCAGGCAAGCCCTAAGAAACCCTGCAACTGCTGTCAGTTCTGGCTTTGCTGTACCTGGATCTGTGTAGAGCGCCTCAGGCTGTAACCTGCAGACAGAATTGTTCCTGTTCCTTAGCAATACTACTCTTGATGGTCGCAACCAGAGATGCCATACTGACTGGATGCTGTGCTATCACAGTGATAACCATAATGTAAATACTCCATCACACAGAAATGCAAATTTCTGCAAAAAATTATGAAGCATTTGAACTTGGTTTATCCATAAGAAGGCAGTATTTGGCTCAGGCTTACTTTAGACTGAGTATCAGAGGGATAGCCTTGACTTCAGCAATACTGAAATCTCTTAAACTGCATTTGCATGTTCCAGCTTGAAAGGGGCTTCTTAAACTGTGACTCAATTGTCACTACCAAGGGCTAAGATCTTCCAAGAATGGCTGCCTTACACAGGGAATTTAAGCCCTTTATTTGGAGTTTTTCTTCATTTAAAGAAATAATAAACACAATCCCTGAGGAGTTCCCTTAAGTCTGAGCTTCCAAAACCGTCCCAAGAGTTTTAGTTGGAAGTATGTAGGGGGTTCCTGTTGGTAACTGTGTTGTCAATCTGAGCAGTGGATACTGATTTTCTCTGACTGTTACTGGCTGTATAACCAAAAGTAACAGATTTGAGTAGAAACCAAAAGGGAGACCAAATAAGACAGCTCCTCCCCAGCAGGCCTTGGAAATCCCAGGGTTCTGCCTTGCTTCACCTGTAGAACTGAAAGAAGTATTTCCCTTTTAACAGGAAATTAAATGGCACAGTAAAGTTAAAAAAAAAAAAAAGAAGTCTACAAAATATACTTGGGTATTTATGTGTGTAAATTCTGGAGAATTTTGGCAATTGTATGTACAGTTTTGATCCCGAGAAGGATGTCCAGCAGCGGCAAAGTGTATGGATGAACACTGCTGTGGCACATGCAGATAATTCATATTTTCATACGACTTGATAGTCAGCATGGGAGTAATCTCAGACTTGGCTAATGAAAGTGGCTGCACCTGGTTGAGATTCTGCTGGAAGCTTTACTCTGTCAAAAATACTTACGTCTGGGTGCTTCCTACTTTATAAACCTCGCCCGTTTCTTGTGCCCTTAGGCTTAGTTGTGGTGAAAAGCTGAAAATCTTGATGTCACTGTTTTGACAAAAGCTGTCTGTGCGCAATGAGGAATATCTCGGAAGGCTACTCCTGCATGCAAGCTTATTGCAAGCTTATTTGGTTAATTGAAAATGTTTTTGAACCTGATAGCCGAATCATTGTCTTACACTTTGCAAGCTGCAGCTTAAGTTCCATATGTGTTTTATGGGGAAGAGTATGGCCTCACATTTTTATTTTTAACCTCTGCCTGCATTCATCTAGTGGCTGCTGTAATGACAGATAAATTGAATGTTGATTCCATGAAACAAAGTTGTCCTTCTGTGAACAGATTCTAAAATCACGTATTTCATCAGTGCAACCTGGTGAAGCACCATGCGTGCTGTACAAATGAAAATGTGCTCTCCTCAGCTGTCAGTGCAGCATGCTGAAAAATGAGCATATGAAGGCAATTTGAGTGTTGAACCTTCTTTAATTCAACACATCATTTGGTTTCAAAATAGTTAAGTAAATTGCGTTAAATAATTGTAAACATTCCAAATAGTCATCTCAAACAAATCATATTTTGCATAATCGTAACTTAGGAACACAATATTGAAATATAAATCAAGGAAGAATTAAAAAAAAATGTTTGTTAAACTATGACAGTACCCTTAAAGTTGTTCACATACTTATCCTTAGTAGATACTTGACAAAATTTTTGTGGTTATTTCAGATACCAAATAAAAATTTAGAACAGTGTAGGTTAAAAACACTCAATATATTTCGACTGCCATATCTCTTTGAATATTTATTGTCTGAAATTTGAAAGCTGCGTGTAGTATGACTTTTGCAGTGCAAAAGGCTTTTCATTCCATAAAGTGCCTAGAAATTTGTTATGTGATCAGTTATATAAATAGGCTTATTGTTTAGAAAGTGTCTAAAATGAAGTCTGTCCTTTAGCCATTTCTTTCTCTGATTAAATTTTTAAAGACGCATATTTCAAAACCAAACAAACCAATTCCAAAGGGGTCTAATTTTCTTCTGTTTCTCCCAAAATATACAGTATGTTCTAAGAATATAGACTCCAGTTAGTCTAGTGGGGAGCCTTTCATTAGAAAGTATGCTGTAGCAAAGCATGTATTTTTTGTTAAGAAACAGTGAATGATATAATAATTGTAAAAGATATCTACAGCCTAACGACAGTTACATGTTTTTCAAAGGAAAATGCAAACAATAGATAGAAAAAAGTAAAATCAATAAAAGGACATTGTATGAATATATCTGGTCCATTAGTTACAGGGAAATCTATTCTGTTCAATCTGAAATCACATTCAGCTTATGAGGTGGATAAATAAAAACGTTAGGTCCCAGTTATGTAGTCCTTTCTCCTTTTGAGCTTAATGGCAACTTTGGATGAAATGGGACATCAGGATTAAAGCCTAAATTAATCATTGTGCAGCACGATTTTCATCACCTTCACTTCCAGATAGGTTATTTCCACTGGGTAAAATTATTGAAGACTGTTTTCATTGTATGCTTAGCTACAGTTCCTGTGATATTGGGAGGGAGGGGAGGGAAGTCACAAGTGAAGTATTCCTCAGTTGTGATATGGGAGTGCACCTGTTAAGTTTTGTACCTGAAAAAGCGGGCTGGAAGTTTGTTTCTTTAACTTCAGTTCTTACTTTCTTCCTCCTGTAAAAAACATCGTGAGGTTTGCACAAAAAATGTATTGTGAGATATTGCATGTCTGTGATTCCCCCAAACCCCAAAGCGTACTGGGGACACCTGGTTTCCACACTAGAATGTCTGATCGCTGTGTGCCAATTGTTGGCTGATTAAGGTCAATGATAACACTTATTCTGTACTTTTATTGACTTGGATCATGTGATAGAAATGATTGATTTAAGTACAGGATTGCTAATTTTCTCTTGTAGCCGTTTCTTCTATGGAGCCAGGTTTTGCATTACCAGGAGTTATTTATACTGTATTTAAAAGCAATTCATTTTTTTCTCTTACAGGTAGCAGTGCTATTGCGTACATTCAGAATTACATATTTCACTTGTGGAAGAGTGTTTTTGCCAATGTTAGATGTACCCTTTGTTCCCAGGGATCTTTGGATAGGCTGAGATTTCAAATAGCAGATAATAACATGCAGTGTGTATTATTGATGTTGTCTTAATTGTCATATTGACAACTCACTTTCACTTGAAAAAGCATGCTAATATCAGACATTTTATGAGATTGCATGTATTTTCATGACTGGAAGCCATAGCTACAAAATGATTTAAAAAGCACACAACTATTACACATTAAAACACATAGAATTTTTAAATGCACTTTTGGGTCCACATTCTGCATCATCACTGTTTGCTTCTGTTATTCCAGTCTCCTCACCCTTAATTTCCCTTTACTAGTCCCTGATTAAGCTATGCATTGATATTTAATGTGGAATTGGCTCCAGAGCAAAGACCCATGCACCACCACCATTACCTGAAAAAAACCCAGCTTACAGGAATAGATAATTAGAAGCCGGGAAGACATGAGAAGATGCTCATATAAAGGGAAAATACAAGCTATTTGCCTCTCCTGTAGAAGGAGGGAGTATAGAAGACAGCACAGATTATGTGCAGCTTAAAATGACAAAAAAATAGTTATGAATATACTAATTGTGATATTTGTTTCTGGTGAAGTAGGTTCAGTAAGATGCTGGAATAGTTTAGTTGCTGTTGGTCTCTTCCAAAGACCTGTGAATTAACTTGTGACATTGCTAAAATTTGAAATCAATAAAAATAAAACTACAGTATGTATCAGCATGAGCTGACAGATGTAGACAAGTATTAAGGAATATCTCTTTCTGAGAATGAATGTAGCCTGAAGTATTCTATGTATGAATGATCCAAACATATTTTAGATTTCTCCTTTAGAAAACCCATAGTTTGGACATGTGGGTCTCTTCATGTGTCTGTCAGGGTGAAAGGACAAGTTGCTGACATTACTTCTGTCAACACTGTCTTCTGGTGCTGTTTTCCGTGTTGCTCACAAGGACTCCATTGGGCCCTGTTTGTTTCCACTGCTGTCTGAAACGGGAACCCCTGTGGTCCTATATTGCTGTGAAACATGTAAAGGCAGGATATAATGTAAACTCTGCACATCCTTTCCACCCCTCCTTTGGCTAATGTTAACTGTGGTGGATTTGCTTACGGCTATTCAAAGGAAGGAGATGTTTTCAGGTTGACTTTCTCCTCCTCCTACTGTAGTAACCTGTTACCTTGGAGGAGCTTGGGTTTCTACCCAGGAGATGAATAAATCAGACCTGTTCATTGATACCTTACCATTTTCTTTCAGTTTTTTTTTCCTTTTCTGTGACACTGAACTGATTGTGAAGAATCATAAATACATTCTGCAAAATACTTTTTTAAAACTGGCCATTATTTGTACATGTCTCCCAGCTCCCTTCAGCCTCTATTGCATTGCTTTTCCAATTAAGCATTGTCATGCATCTTGAGGCCAAAGAACTTGTAATTGTCTTTCCTAAATGGGCCTCTGTGATCAGGTGTTTTAAGGGTCTTAGTGACCTTCTAAATTTTTGCGACATTTATACCACTTCAATTTCACCTTAATTAATCAGGACAAGATCTGACTCTGATATTTCTGTAAGTAGGCGAACAAAGAAGTTTTAGATCATATGTAAAAATATAGTGTTGAATTCCTTCTATGTGCTGAAGTTCCTTTTTAGATAAATAGATCTGGGGGCAAAGTCTGTCTGGTAGAATGTCCCAGTGTTGCCAAACACTTGTACCATCTGGCTCTAAAGCACCTGAATCCAAAGTTTTCATCACTGGTCTTTAAGTTCTTGAACTACTTTTTTTCCCTGTGTTCTGCTGCCTTCCCCCACTCCCCAGAAGAAAAGAGCTGCTGCTGAGGGGAAAAGGGAATGGTGAAGGTGCTCTGTGTGCTCTGGTTCTGGGCATATGGCTCCTACAGAGCTAGTTTCCAGTAAGCAGTGGTGTTGAATAGCTCAGAAGTGACCTCTGCATACCCTTATCCTGCATTGCCAGTGTGTGGATTGGCCATATCTAAGGATCTTGTGCTTGATTTCTAAAATAGATCAAGTAGCGTATGCCTGGAGCAAAAGGTGTCCATCTGTGAAATATGAGCTTGAATGACTGTCATATCAGAAAAAAAAAGGATGACACCTGAAAATTAAATTTGTTGATAAAGCACTGGACAAAGCTTCCTTCCTGATTCTTTTTCTGACTTTCAATGTGACCTTGGGAAATTCATCAGAAGGTGACTTTTAAACGTGCACAACACCTTTTGCTACTAATGAGTGTTGTGGGTTCAACGGGGGCACTTAACACCTCTGAAGCTCAGGCAGTGTTTGCATCCCTGTCTGCCAGTGGGTAAAAGGATCTTTACATCCGTTAAGAAACATTATGATATTTAGATTAGAAGTATATAAAGACACTTTTGTTTTAATAATTTGCTTTAAAAATAAAGAACAGCAAAAGCAAACTCAAGAGGACCTGGTCTTTCTGGATGAGTGTAGTTCGAGTGTCTTGGTGTTACGTTTACAGGGTGGTGACTTTGGCTGATGTGGAAGAAATGCCCTTGCACCAGGCCAGTAGCCCAACTTGCCCATCTTCTGCCTGACGGTGGGAGCAAGAGGTACAGGTTAGGAAGGCCAAGTGAGCCCAGATGCTTTTGGTGGTCCATTTTCCATTATGGGTACAATATCCTTATACCCACAGTATCTTAGGGATGTTGGATGATCTTTCCTAATCCTCATAGTATGCATCTGTGGATCTTCAGGCTATAAATCTATCCAGTCTGTAGCCTGTTTGTCTCCCCCACCTCCTGTGGCAGCGTGGTCCAAAGCTTACTAATGTCTGTGAAAAAAACATTTCTCTTTTTCTAGTGGAGGAGCCTCTCTACCTCCTTCATCATTTTATTTGACCTTTTTAGTACCTCTACATTTGCTACATTCTTTTGGAAAGATGAGGCTAGAACATCACACAATATTCCAGTTAGGGATGCACCAAGGCTTTCTGTTGTGGCAGAAAGATACTGTCCATCTTGTTCTCAGTACCCTTCCAGATGATGACTAAGGCTGTGTTTACTTTTAGTATGTCACTGAGCTGATGTTTTCAGAGCACTGTCAGTTCCGGGATCTCTTCTCTGTGCCTCCAGGCCATTTCCAAATTCAGTGGTAGTGTATGTGGCTGCTCAGATTGCTTTCCCCAGATGTTAAACCTTAACGTTTTTCTGTATTGAAACTCATCTGTCACATTTTTGCTCACTCGCTCTGGCTGGGCCAAAGAACAGATTCTTTACCCTTTCAGCCATAGTCTTATTTTTGAGCAGAATGGATCAGCCAGTGATCACTCCCTAACCAAAGCAGTTTTTCTTGACCCTTTGGGAGGCTGTTTCAGTTTCAACCACATAGCTCACAAAACCTGTGCAGCAGTTTATTCTTTGATACTATCCCCTAGAGATCTGCAGATAGGTTCTGTGTTTGATCTTGGAAATACTCGTGGTCTCTGGTTAAATACTGTGATTGTGGAAAAGCTGGCCTAGGATGTTAGAGCAAACTTTACTTTTTATATGTACAGATTGGCCATGTAAAGCAACTTTCCATTAGGTAGCATTTCTAGAGAGATATACTTGAGGTTTCCTGTGTGTTTGGTTTGATGCAGGAGTCCCCTGGTGAAATGCTTCAGCTGTTGAGCAAGAGGTCAGCTCTAAATTGCTGTAATAGTTTTTCCTTATCTAGTCTTCGAAAATATGTATTCTAACAGGAATGAAACTTCATGGTACCTTCAAATGCCGTAATCCAGTTGAGTGGCCTCTGCCTGTTTCTTTGTCCTTTAGGAGAACTCTGATTTCCCATTAGCAACTATTTGATTCATAAACAGTTGCTTCAGGTAAACAGTTGCCTTGTTGTCTGCATAGGACTTAAAATTCTGATAGGCACAGCTGCTGGAAGAATGATGTCTTGTAAAGAGCACATTAGGCAGTTGGATAGGAGCTGTTAAGCACGGTTTTTGCTTCAGTGGTGAACTTTGATATTTCTGCATTTGAGTTGCTTAAAGCCTCTTTGAATTACTCTAACCCATTGACAAAAAAGCTCACTTGCAGTATTCCCTGTGCTAGGAGATGATGAGAAGGTAGAGTCAATACTACCTGCCAGGACCAGTGAAGCACAGCATGCTCTAGTTACATCACCTACTATTTGTGAATTGTTACCTTGGTTGACATGTATAAGAGAACTAGGACCCTCCAGCACTGAAGCCTTTAGTGCCTATAACTTGACTAAAAAGACTAAATGCTGTAGTTATAGCTGTTACAGTTGTAGCTTGGAAGCCAGTGAACAGTGGGTTAAGCTTCTGTACATCTAACAGATCTTAAAGTGAGGCCTTTTTTGTCCCTCCAAACCCATTTTCTGGTTTATTTGTGTTGAAGAAGTAGCTCAAAGAAATTAATACAGGTCTGTTGGTTAAGGTAGATCAAAATTAAATGCTTATGATGTTCTGGGTGAAACCAGTCCGTATTCCCTCCTGAAAGTAGATCACCTTGTGCAGTTCCATTCATACTTCCTGTAATGTGTCAATTTGGTCTGGTTAATGTTTGTTGAAATTTTAGATATTAAAAATTAAGAAAACTGTTAAAAAGAATACGATACTTTCAAAATTGTTGTGGATCAAGAGGTGTTTTAAGTGCTCTGTTTATGTTGTTTATCCACACATTCTCTTCCAAGATGTCCTTTTCTTCTCCAGGTTAGGACATCTGGGCTGGTAGTTTCTTAAAATAAGGCTGTTGGTAGAGGAGTCTCTCCTTGTCTAATTGAACTGAAGTTGCAAGGCTTGCGTAGCATCTGCTAAGTCATCATTAGCCCTCTGACATTATTGCCAGGATGGTCAGGCCCCTGCGATAGGCAGTGTAAGGTATATTTGTAAGTGTAGTGTCCTTATTGTTATCTAAAGGAGAAGTCTCACAACCAAATTCTTGAATCAGCTGGTCTGATACAGTAAGAATCAAGGATTTTGGTCCAAGAACTGTGTCTGTATCACTTGACGATTGAGAGAACTGATTGACTGATTTAAAGATAGCTTATCATTGCAACTTCTGCTGCCTTCTGGGTTTTTGTTAGCATTCCAGAAATCTGACTTCATCCCCACATAGGGACCAAGGTTGAAAGCTAAAGAAAGTCAGAAAGTTTAGAGTTCATTTGTGGGGATGAAGGAGTGGCAAAGGGTGGCAAGATGGTGACAGTTTCCCCGGAGGGTTAAGGAAGTAATGTGCATGATGTTGTGGGGTAGGAGTAGTTGTTTGGCACAGACTGTAAGGTTCAGCCTCAGTCTGAGAAATCAGAAGTTACCCATTCTGAACATTCCTGCCATAATTGAAAGTGTCAGACTGTGACCTTTAGTGTTCTAAGAAAAGGAAAAATTGTTACCTTAAGGAATTTCCCATACCTTGAACCAGAACAGAATTCACAGCTAGGTTCTGGAATTATCTTGGTCCTTGGAGACAGACAACTTCCTCAAAATTTACTGCTCTGGGAAGCTGCTTCTTTAGCAGCTTTAGTGGTTGTTTCCATGATTAGACAAATTGGTGACCTTTTGGAGAGCATCATGTTATCAAACAGACCAATCAACTCTTCAGCAAATGTATAAGATTCATCTTCATTTAAGTATCTATGTGTAGAATGGAATTGAATGCATGTCTACTACATAGTTTTTGCATTGCATTTGCCAAATACAACATTTATTTGGTGTGTCTGATCCTTGGAAGAAAAATCCTTGGAGACATAGGACTTGATTTCTTGAGTGCAGCTATTGTTGCGCTTTATAATGAAAAGTAAGTGCTTGGCCCTTCTGGGAATCAAAATGTGGATATTTCAAAATTAGCCTGCAAAACTTTGAGCATTCCAATATAAATGTTTAAAGTCTTAAAGTTAAGACTGTCCAGAGTAGAAAGCAAGGATCCCCAGTGCTAAAGTGCCCACATACACATGCACATGCACAAAATTAATATAAAGGATTAAAATTCAGCTCTGATAAAATTGGAAAATGTGCACTGTAGAAGATAGGGTAGCATGTCTTCAAAGGCTGGTTAGTGCTTAAGGTGACAGAAAATTAATGCACACGAATGACAGTTTTTCCTGAGAGAGTTCCATCAGATGCAACTGCAAAAGTCTCCTTCCCCTGAATCCCACTTAAGTTGAGAAAGTTGCCATAAACGTTTGATAGAAAAAGATGGACAATTGCCCCAGGTAGGTCTGGGATTTGACCTCTGCACAAATGGCTGCAAGGAGCCATTTTCCACAGTGCCTATTTGATTTAATTTCTTTGCAGAATGACACTGGAACAGTCCAATCTGTGATTCCTTTGTCTTGCAACCCTTATGCTCCATTGGTAGGTCTGGGGAGATTAGGAATGCAGGACACAACATCACTATGTACAAAGTTTGTATCAAATAAAAGGATTCAATTTTCTGCCAAGTTGGGGTTTAACCTCTCCTAGATCCTGAGTTGTGCATAATTAATGTATTTTCAATATTTTTCAGCATTTGACTTTCAGAATTCTCTCTCAGAATTAATCTTAAAGATGTTTCAGCATTCTGCCTTCAGGAAGACAACTTGCTTTTAGCTCATGCTATAATTTTTGGTTTCAGTTTTTGGATGTCATGTATCACTCTGATTAAATGTCTCTTTCTTGCAGAAGGCTATTCTCATAGGAAAAAAAATCAAGCTATTATCTAACAAATGTGTGGCAGTTAGTGCTAGTATGGACTAGTATATTTTTTAATGGCAGCAATCTCTTCCATTTTGTTCTGTGTGAACAAAACCTCTTGCCTGCTTTATATCATCAAAGAGCCTGTCCAGACCTGGCGGTTTTAGGTTGGGTAACAGTATGATGGACGAGTTGACAGTTCATTAAACCAAAGATTTTTTCCATCCACAATAGTCTGTCTTCTGTATATTTACTATTATTAAAGCCTGAACAGTAGCATCTGTAAATAAGACATGCCTTTCGTCTCCACTAGAGTCGACGACTGATGGTGGATGCCTACTAACAGAAACAAAGCTCAAGTCCTGCTGAGCTAACTTTTAATTCAACCACACAGTGTGTATAAGTACACTAGTGCCATTGTGAAAGGATGGCTTTCTTCTGTTAAAGCAGTATTACTGCCCCTGATACTCTTGCCTGTCAAATATACTAAAATACAAAATGCTGTTTATCTTCATAACAGTTCAGAACCAACTGGTAGTAACTACTAGGTATGACCTGTGCGGTTTGACATGCAGTAGCTAGTTTCCTAGCTTGTTGAGCCACTGTGATGGTTGGGAAATGCATTCTTTGAAGATTACTTCTAAAGAAAGGCATCTAAATCCTTAATTCGAGATTCTGTCTATTCCTGTGGTGTTTACATTCCAGTATGGCAGAAGATCACTGAAAAAAGAAAAGATGAAAATGCACTTAAAAAAGGGCTTCTCAAAACAGGTCTCCTTCAAAGCATCGCAGTCCTCCACCTCCTCCCCTCTTGTAAAGACTGGGATTAATGTTTTGTGCAGGAAAGAATATACATTAGGAAGCAACGTAGCAGTTTGCCACAGTGCTGTTAGTTAGGGAGCCATCCGTGATGAAGCATGTTAGAGAGCCTCTTCCACTGCTGGAGCTCTGTCATTTTATATTAACGCAGCTGCAAAGTTACTTGCTTCTGTTTTTCTGTGTGTTATCTTGGTGCTATTGTTTTTACTTGCTACTTAAAAACTACAGCCTCATCATCTTCCAGTGTGCTTGCCTTTTTATTTTTTTGGTTAGTTTCAACTGTATAATAAAAGGATCAGATATTTAAAATTGCTCGCATGTTACTTTATTAAATGCATTTGTAGGAGAATGGGAATAGTTACTGTGCGGCTTTCTTGTAGCACTGAATCTTCCAATTGTTTAGTTTTGAATTCACTCTACTTAAAATATGCAGCATATTTTTTTATTTATTTTGTGTGAATATGGCGTTCATTAAAGGGACTAATAACAAAGGCTAAAGCTTGGCACAGTGGGCCTGTTATACAAGCTTTCCCACACGCAGCCCTGCCAGTGCCCCTCCGTCCTGACCTGCGGTAATACCCTGGCTATTCTAGTCCTGGGCTTTGCTGAACTGTGCCTGCAAACTGTGTCAAATCATGGGTGTGTGAGCCTGGTGATAGAGACAAACGAGATATTTAAACTAGCTCCTACTTCTGACATTATAGTAAGTCACAGGTATGCTTATAAACAATTTGGGCAAGTAATTTCTTAATAAACCAAGGTCAGTGGCTGTAACAGTAGCAGTAAAAAGAAACAGATGAACAAATTCAAGATAAATGAAGCCCCTGTGTTTGTATGGGAAGGTAATGATTTAGAAAATCTGTGTGCCGGTTCAATTATTGTTCACTTTAAGAAATTCTGAATGCACCTCTGGTGTGGATGGGATTCTCTGCCTTTATATATTTCTAGCAAGTATTTAAAGGATGCAGAAGAACATTTTTTTGTTTTGAATTACAATGTGTCTGAAAAGATGGCATGAGACACTCAATGATTGTTGTGAGGTTTTTGTGGGGTTTTTTGTTGCCTTTTTTTTTTTTTTTAGGAGTGTTAATAATTTAAGGTAACTTTAGCAAGTATTTAGTGAGTGATCAGCAACATGTGGTATGTAAACTCTGGTGCAGAGTGGTGATTTAAGTGCAGACAATGCAAATAAGCATTCCAGTAAGCAAAACAGATTCACCTCCATTTATGCAAATACAAAATCCCAGCAAAACATTAATTTTAAGATTAAAAATAGCCTTTCTGCTGCCCAAGTACCTATGTAACACTGCTTCTGTCCTTTAAAAACAGTTTTATGAAGGAGCAGCTGAACCAAAATTGAAAAAAGGGGGCATGTAGCCTTTCAGGCTACGATGATTAGTATTAAGATGAGTTGCACTTTAGCTAGGCTGAAACTTGTTCGTAACAGAATGTTAAATACTTACTGAAAAGAAAGATTATGTCTATCTAGTTACACCATTCCTTGATATATGCACCATGTCAGAGTGCCATTGTCTCCTGGGTAAAGACTGAGAGTTCAAATACCCACTATCTCTCCCCTGGTGCTCCAAATGCTCTGCTTTGAAGTTTTTATAATCCATCTGTCATCTTCTAGCAGGGAGGGCACATGTTCTGTACCACTCAATTATAGAATTCTCTTTCGCCAGCTACAATGAGACAGGAAAGAATGTTATGGGTGGTTGAGAGAAACTGTCAGATATACTAAATTCCTGGGATTCATATGGATGATGTTATTCCAGTGTAGGAACTCAGCATGTGTTATTGTTAAAATGCATTAGGATACATCTTGTATTGTACAGCTTAAGCATTTTGATATTCACATAGTTTTGTTAATATTCGATTTTTATTTAAAAAACGGAAGCTGCCAAACAGTCTGAGATTTGATCATTTCATTTGTTTCAGGCAGTAAAAAGTGACCAAATATACATATATTTGGGAATATCAGAAATTATCACAGTTCCTGTAACAACAGTGAAATGGAAAAATTGCATTGTTTTTGTGTAAGAGCTGTGCGAGCGTGGAAGTGTTTATAGACCGGTAATATTTGCCATACCAATTGTTTGTATTATGAACTGAAGGCCTGAAAATTCTATGTGCTACCATCTGGTGAAAACAGGAGTAGCATTTCATTATGTGGTGTGTATAAACAATAGCAGCAGCATACAGTGTATTCTGAAAGTATAGTTAATATTTTGCTTAAAGAAATCTACCTTACAGGGACCTAGCTGATTTGATAGCACACTGGCTTTTCATGTACTTAGTCTCTGGGGTGATTTAATTTGTTGTCTTATGTGAAATGAGTTTGATGATCTCAGCTAAGTCTCTAGTGGATATTAATTCACGCGTAAGATACCACATAGTTTTGCAGAGGCTAGCATGATTTTAAAATGGTATGTTTTGCTCAGAATAGGGTCAGTATGTGTTGTGACTAAAATTACTGGAATACATAGGCGTTCAAGCATCTTTATGGTACCAGTACCTGCAAACATTTTTTACACAAATGCATGGTCGGGCACAAGTCAAGCAGGAACCCTCAAATTCAGTTTTAAATATGCGCTTTTATGGGATCCCTTTAAAGTTTCTGAAGTGCACAATTGGCTGTAGGAGTCTCCAGATGGTACAGACCCCTTTGTAAGTGGAAATCCAGCTTCTGCAACCGTGTTCTGAGCAGTCAGCAAGGCAACCTCTTGCTCAGACTGTATCTGCAGTATAAATACATCCTCCTCTTCCAAACAGATGGGAATCCTGCCATTTCTGGAACCTGGCAACTGCTTTCAAATAAAACTTACTCTTGTGGCTTGCTATTTTGCAGCCTGTCGTTTGGGTCCTCTCTACTGAAGTGAGGGCTGGAGGCAGAGGAAGGAAGATATCTTTCAGGTGAAGGAGGTAAAAGGATCATCCTGTGTCTGAATTCTGGTAGTCTGATCCCCAGACATGGTTGGGCTATTAACAGAAGGCCATATCTGTGTTCATCTGAGCTGGGTTGGTTATAGCGAAAATTAAAATAACTCTTAAAATCTCCTAGGGAGAGATTGCATAAATTGGAGACAGTATGATCAAAAATAAGATGGTTCTTCACCATGTGGGACCAGGGCACTGGTCAGAAGCAGTTTTGAAGGTGCTGACTTGATTCCTGCTCCTCATTTGTGTTACATTTATCCACTTGGAGCTGGCTAGTGTTAGTGTCTAACTCTTTTCCACTAGCTGGTATCACCAGCTCCCTGGTGCTGTAGGCAAATGTGAAATATTTAGGATTAGACTCTCCTTAGCAACTGTTCCTTTCAGTGGATCTGCCCACTGGTGTCCCAAGGGCAGGTGGTCATGAAGCACTCCTGAAAACAGGGGTGTGAATTGCAGTACTTGGTGACAGAGCTGTACTTTGAAAGGTGAAACCATCCCATAATGAGTTTTTTGCATAAAGGTGGCCTGTGTTGAATTGCCTGTTGCACGGACTGCTGCAGCTGAGCTCTCATGACCTGTGCTCATGTGGCTGCTTTGGCTGTAGGTGGGAACCACCCATCTGTACCAAGTGGCCTGCAGTTGCCAAAGCATTTTAG
>WYDI02034234.1:0-15000 GCA_009867235.2 Psittacus erithacus | reverse complement strand
TTTCTTTTATTCAACCACTAAACTATGTTAAAATGGAGTTAAGGGTCTCCCTTCATCTCACAGAAGCAAGGAGGTAAGGTTGAAATGACATCCTTAATGTACCTCATTGGGCCTTGTTATTGCAGCACATATGGTACACTATGAAGGATTACCAATTGTTAGAGGACCCCTGCAAGAGTTGGGCACGGTGGGGGTGAGTTGAGGATGACATTTCAGCTTTAATTCCTCTCTTATTTTCCCTGTTACCATTTGACTGCTAGCATTTCTTTCTTTTGTTTTTTCTTTTTTTAGTTTAAATTTTGTCTCTTGAAAGTTAAAATGTTCCTTTTCCTGCATTAGAAGGATCAGTGTTTTAATACAGAGGGAATTGGAGACCGAAAGCTGTTAAGAAATGGTTATTTCTAGACAGCTACTTTCTGTTCATGTTGTTGTGCAGTGAGAATAGCTGGAAACCCGAAAATGTGCCAAGGTTTGAAACACCATGAGGTTTAGTATGAAAGAGGACTGAATGAATGTTTTGTGCATTACACGTTATTTTCATGTTCCTTGATTAGCTCCGTGGTTATAAGAGGACCATGTGCTTACCTGTGAGCTTTCACGCAAGTACCTTAAAGTTTGCTGCACTTACAAAGTTTGACAAAATGGTTGTGAGATAGTGATTTAAGAAGGTTTCCTGCTGAGCAGCAGCCACCTCTAAGGTAGAACAATAAAGCTACTTTTACAGCTTGTAGCAGTACAGGGCAGGAATAAATACATCAACCAGATAAAATGGCTGTGAGAACTGAGGTGGTGGGATGGTAGTATTTAAGACAGCATTTGACCAGGGGTTACAGCTTCAAAAGTGTCTCCGGGAGCTATATGCCTGTAGCTTACATCTTCTGAAGTGTGCAGCCTTTTGGGGTTTTAGGTGCTTGATCTCCATTTCAGTGGGATTTAGGTGCTTGGATAAGGGTCAAGGACTTGCATGACTTTGGGCTTCTGATGCCATGTTCATTTTTTAAAAGGACATTATGCACATCTCTCTAAATGTTTCCAGGGTGGTATATTTAATATAATCAGAGTGCTGTGCACTACTGACAGATGTTTACTATGGCCAATCAGAATTTTGCTTTTCAGTCTTAAATGAAAATTCATCTTACAGATCAGCCTTTTTTCTCCCTATTATCTTGGCACACTAGTTCAGTGCTGTCTTCTAGGATGTAGTGCCACCTCCTCTATCAGCATGCCGCCTCCTCATTGTCATTTAATTATTTATTGTTTCTATTGCAGAACACTTGGGCCTACTCAGTGAACAGCTGTCTATGCTGGGGTGGAGCTGAGTATTTGGGGAATGAGTAAGTAGAAGTAGTTGCAGTAGCAGTTAGGAAGGAGTTGAAGAGTTGGCCGCTTAAAAGGAAGATATTGTTTCTTCAAATATGGTACAGGAAAAAGTGGCAGGCTTAGGGGTTGGTTTCTGTGGAGACAGAATAAGGAGCCACATTGAAGGTGGCAAGGAAATGGTATTGCTGATTAACACTGGCAAAGAAAGTAGGGAATGGGAGGAGATTGAAAGGAAAGACATAGCTCAGTTTTATCCATTCAAGTTTAAACTGGCAGAAACATAATGAGAAGAGGTGGTCTCAGGCTCAGGCAGATGTGCAAGGCTGAGATAGGAGAGTAGTGTAGGGGGTAGATGTGGATATCATTGACACAAACTTGTAAGAAGGCATGTGAGCAAATAAACGATCACCTAGACAGAGAGGAGTGAAGGAGAGAAGGGTGAAACAGTTGTGTGTGGCTGCACAGAAAATTAGAGATGGTAGAAGAGTGTTGTGGCAAATAAGGTACTTCTAGGAACAACTTAACAACAACTATAAAAAAACAGATTCTCAGAACAATGAAGTGATCATGGCTGCTGTCCTGCTGAGGCATAGTTTTGTTGTTAGATCAGTTTGTAAGATCTAGCGGGACAGCAGTACAAAGTGGTTATCTTGTCAGGAGCAATTGCCATGTTATTGTTCATATGCTTTGAAAAATGTATTGTGCAGTTACTGCAGCCAATTTTCAAATGATAACTTAGCTATTATCCTTACTTTTTACGACTCAGACTATAAGTCCACATTATAGATTTCTGTTTTGCAAAGCCAGCAACCTATCACTAAATGTTACGTACTTGTGCAGTCCAATATATGCTTATAGCCGTATTAGATGAAGTTTTTTGTATCAAAGTTGTCTTATCCTTACCTTGCTTATCATCTTTCTTCTAATCAATTCCCTTTTGTTTTCTCAGCTAAAAAAAAATCTCTATAATCCTTTTTCAGGGATTTTCAAGAGAGGTTAAGTGAATGGTCCACCTGCTTCCTGGTGCATTGGCAGTAGCAAGACAAAGAAGTTACTGGTTCTTATTCAGTGCTTTTTAAACAGGTTTGTGCTGCCTGCTTTCTGCTCAGCCGTTCCTGCAGGCAAGAAGATAGTGCCTGTCTCTGTGGTCTCTGAGACGTTCTTTTGTTGGAAGTCAGCATAGGGTGATGCTGTCCTGGGAATTTGAGACCATGTGAACACACAGGGTCACTGCAATGATTTTCACTTCCTTTTGCTGTTGCTCCAACAGAATATATCTAACCATTTGCTTAAGAAGCAAGTCCTCTCCTCTTGTTGCTTCCTCATTTTTATTGTCTTTAGAGGAATATTGATGTTCACTTGCCCAGTATCTTTACAGCTACTAATGAAAAAATACCTATGTTAACAGCATAGACACAAGTGCACCTTGGGATGAATGTATTATTTATAAAGACTTACCATCACACCCCTCACAGTTACATTTTATGCTGCTTGTGGGTGTACTCCTGTGTCTTGTTGGCAATGCAATTAGTTGCACTGTGGGAGATTCCCAGGTTCAAAGCCAGGCATGTAAAATCTATTTCACCCCTTTTTAATATGTGGGTCTTTTTTGTAAATGGAAAGAAGAAAACCCAAATTGTGTCACCCCTTCACAAACAAAGCAGAATAGCACTGTTTGTGAAAATCTTACAAAGTCTGATCCAGCCTCTACGGCTGTTTTTTATATGCTACAGCTCAGCATAGTTGTGCTAGGCTGCTACTGCTTTGCAGGTGGAAGTGTGAGGGCCATTGAACACTTTAAGTTTTTCCAGTGGATCACAATTACAGAAACATCTGTGCTAAATAACTTTGTGCAGATGCACCGTGAAAATTCAGTGTTCAATAGCCCTCAACATTTCTAATTTCTTACTTGTGGTGGTGTAGTTTAGAAGTTGCACATTGGGTTGCAGTATAAAGCACATTGGAAACATTTGTGAAGGGCCTTTTTAGAATGCTTATGCTTCAGTGAAAGTATTCCCAAGCGCTTTTGTTTCTTTATTTAGACTTATTCCATTTAAAAATGGATAAAATGCATGCTAAGGATGCTGTTGATGTAATGCTGCATGAGAGTGCAGAGGTCTGGTATGCTGGCTTGAAAAAAACCCTAAAATCAAAATTATTTGGAAATTAGTATATTAATGACAGGAGGGAAACTTGGAAAAGTGGAGTTTTAAAACTATTGAATGCTACAGTGAGATCATACAATTTGAAAAGTTGAATGCATATGCTTCCTCAGGAAATATGCTCCTTACCTTCCATCCTCTGTCATCTAGGTGCCCTCTATATTACAACAAGAGGGATGAACTAAAATCTTGAGGAATATGGGAGTAATTCTATGAATACTTTGGATGGTTTCTGGCTTAACTTCCATAAAACAACTAAGAGGTATAAATGCAGGTAGCATTTTGCTGCTTCTTTTTATGAGACTGATTTTATCTTTAACATGATCCATGAAAATGCTTTAAACAGATCTTGATTTCAATTTCAATGGTGTCTGCAATGCAGGAATGATTTGCTGGAATCTTTTTCTATGAGACATCCACTGAGGGACTTTTAATACTTTTCTTCTTCATCAGGATATCTATGAAATTGCCTGGACTGGTGTTAACTATATATTTCAAATTTAAGCCTAGTCTGTTGGGATAGGTAGCAAAGGGAAGAGTCATGTGCTAGAAGTAGTGTGATATTTATTCTCTGCCCCTCATAGGCTGAGCTTATCCTGTATCGTGGCAGTCAGCCCAGCTCTGCAAAAGCCTTTTCCACTTCATTTCTCAATGTCTGATTTTGCTTCCATTGAAGTCAATGGCAAAACTCCCACTGTCTTCAAGTGCAGTGGGATCAGATATTCAGAGAGGTTGGCTACACTTTTAGTGCTTTCATCTATTTGGAAGTCAAATTTTGCACTTAACTTCTTTTAATATCTTAGGAAACTTAAGCTTTACTTATTTTTTTCCAGCTGCTTCTGTAGCCTGGTATTTTATATGTTTCTGCAATTTTGCTAGTTGGTGAGAATTTGCTTTAGTTCATATAATAATTTTAATTCAATGCGAGAATAGAAATTTGTTTCCCTGTGATCAAGTTTTGTTGCTGTACTTTAAATCATTGCAGCCTTTCCACGGGCTTGGTTCTTGTTAACAAAGGTCATAATATGACTAGCCATACATAATTATTTGTGTTAATGAAGTACTTGGCTGCCTGTTTATGGACCACTCAGAGACAAGTATGAGTCTGATAGAGACAAATATGTTTTTCAGTGTGGATTTACATACATTTATGGATTAGAATCAGGCATTCCTCCTTTTATAGTCAGTGTAGGTTTAACTAGGTTAAAAGGTTTTCCTTAATATTCATCCAGACATTTCTTTTGAAATAAGCTTCTGGTTTAAGTTTTGCACAAATTAAAAAGTACATGAAAACTGAAGGAGGAGAAAAGCAAGTGAAAAGAAATGAAAACTAAGTATATTTAAGTTTTATGGTTTACAATCCCCCAAATTTCAGAGCTCTGTGAAATTAAAAGGTTAGCTATGAATAACCACAATCAAATCTTTTCTTTTGTCCATATTTAATTCAAATGAGATTGCTCCATATTGACTTCTAATGCTAAAAGGCCACCCATCATGGAATCCCTGCAGCCAATGAAGCAAGCAAGTGAATGCTTTCTTAAATGATGCTAATCAGTCCAGAGAGGCCTGCCCTCTATCCCCATCAGTATTCTGTAATTCAGATGTGCTGATAACCTGAAATTGAATGTGTCAGTATGCAGACATGTGAAGAAAAAAGGAAACTAAAAGGCAAAAGAGGCAGCTATAGAGACAATACCTGTTTGATTTTTTTTTTCTTCCAAGTGCAGAATAAAAAGAATAGTTAGTAGTTGTTCTCAAATGCTTACTGAAAGCTGTACAAGAACATACAGAAAATTCTTAAATGGCCTAGACAGCCATTTTCCAAATTGACAAATTGAGAGGAAATTAAAAGACACCAAAACAAAACGCAAAACAACTACCCCAAAATAAAATACATTTTAAAAAGATAATACCAACAGGTTAAAGTGTTTGTATGCACCTAGAATTGTCCTAGTTTGAAGATTTTAAAAAGTGGGCTCTCTTACTCTGGTGGCATCTAGCATATGTCAGTTGCTATATCTCTTCTACATCTTGGTTTTTTTTCCCAAACTTTGGATTTCAGCTGTTCTATATCACATCTGGTTTAAATCTTGAACAGACACTTTCATGTCAGATGCAGATTTTCTCCCAAAAAGTGACATACTTTTGCTGTTGTATTAGACAGTGTTGTATCAAAAAATAGATTGATTTAATTTTTCTTTAACTTCCTTCAATATGAAAATTATTTTACTATCTGAAATAATTCCTGCCGAAACTTTGATTCTCATTCTGGACTGTTGCACATGTGGAGTGGCAGGCATATATCTGAAGACAGAATTAGGTCCTTTGTTCTTAAAATGTTCTGCTGCTTCTCCTGGTGTGTGTTGGAGACGTTGCTTGAATTTGGATTCGACCTGCTGGGCTTGTACTCAAGATCCCTCTTACATTTTATCTATTCTAAAAGAAGCATTGCAATATATATTCTGTAATTTATAATGTGCATGCTATATAAGCTTTTTAAGATGTTTGCAGTGGAAGATCTTTTCTCCACTGACAGCTGCTGTCACAAATTTATCAGCAAGAGGAATGATACTAGTGGTAGTGCTCAGATGAAAATTGGGATGCTGAGAGAAGATGTGTTTGTTAACCAAATTGTACTGATACTGCTTCCTTGTGTGTGTTTCAGTCTGTGACATTATTGAAAGCCATGTAGCTTTTTTCATCAGTGGGTCACAAAGGAGGCAAGTTTCAGCATCCCCATTAATAGCAGAGGAATGGGAACATTTGGAATTGGGACAGCTTGTCCAAGTTTAGTGAGCAGGTCAGCTGGCAGAGCTGGGAAGCAAGCATGGTCTCTTGAAGGCAGCACTGTCCACCAGATCCTGCTGTGTCAGCTCTTGGTGCTCTTCCCAAGAACTCACCTGTCCTAGGAGGTGGAAGCCCTCAGATGTGTGTGGACCAGCTATGTCTGTGCCTGGAGAGCTGCTTGGTGGCATGGGCTCACCTGGCAGGGAGATAGACAAAGACATGTATAGGTCTGGGTTATTGTGGTGAGGAAATTGAGGAGATCAAGTTCTCATTTTGGACACTGTACTTTTCCGTCTGCCTGCTGTCACAGGGCACCTGTAGAGCTTGTAGGCACAATTATTTGAGGTTACTATGGAATGAGAATTGGAAAACTGGAATCTATTGGAAGATTGCTCTTTTACAATTCCAGTTAAGGATCAGTATACTTTTCAGGCCTGACTGAAAGTATATTAAAGGGCTTGGTAACTAGTTTTACCCTCCAGAAGACTCTGGTGTACACTTCCATGTGCCTGAGCACCTCCTCCCCACTGGCCTAGTGCCTGCCATGTTTGGAGCAATAGGGACAGAATCTTTTGTGGCTGACTAGCTCTGCTCATAGCTGGCTAGTCATTTCCCATCAAACAGAGAGCTGTGAACAGATCACCGGATTCCTCATGGTCAGTGAACAGGTTCCTGTTGACTTTCATGTCTGTGGCCTAGTTCTCCCATTAGCCTGGTGTGCTGAGAACTGCAACTTCTGTTCATCAGTAGGATCTAAGCACAATTAACATTTATGAAGGGACCACTTGCATGCCCTTTTGCTGTGGCTTTCCAAGTCTGTCAATGGAATGGAAAGAGTCCGAGAGCTGAACCCTGATCTCTAGTCCTCAGTCTGCCACCAGGAGATGAGAGGCTATCCTGAACAGGATGGAAATGACATCTTGAATGTTAATTATTTATCTGTGCACTTTTTTATATCTTCTCATTGCATGGATATTTCATCTTATCTTAAAAATATTTATTTGAAATTGTCAGTGATCAAAGGCTGGGAAACAAAACCAAGCTGGGTATGTGTTTGGTTTTTTTTTTTCCCTTTTGGAGGAAATTGGATTGTCAAGGTAATTCTTGTGTATGTAAACTTTACAAGATGAAGCCAATCCAAATGCTACATCCTTAAGCTTCACAGATTAAAACTAACATACATATATATGACCAATTCCACCAGCTGTGAGAATTCAAAGATAACTGATGTATCTTGTTTTTAATTCAAATTAAGTGATTTTCACTTGATCATTTTATACACACACGCACACACTCCCTCACAAGCACACGTCTGTGTACTGAATTGATAAAGAAAGAACTCTGGTTAAATAATCCACTTTTGTCTGACAACGGAATCAGTTATAGAGGTGCAAATATGCAGAAAGCTATTTGGAAATGCATCCTCGTAGTTGTCAGGTTTTATTATGCAGGAAGGTGTCATGTTTGTTACGAAGCTGAGTGCAGATGGCAGAGTGGAAGAAATGGATCACTAATTTTAACAATGATTAATGAACAGAGATAGAAAATGAATTACATTGGACTATCAGAGGCAAGAAATATTTTTGAGGAAATTTTGACTCATCTGCTGTGCTGTTCTCTGTAAATTATTTTCTGAAATTCTATATGTTGTCAACAGTTGACTGCATTTTCCATTACTACCTATTTCTGTTCTTAAGTACTTTTGTGTTATTAGAGAGACATAATTTCAAAATACCAATACATTCCTGATTACTTAGAGAAAATATATGTAACAGTATAAATGTTCCAAAGGCTTTGGCCACTAATGTCCTGTTTTGTAATGCTTTCTCATTCTTCACCATTTTATAACTACATTAGGGATATTTAGTGCAATTTTATCCTTATATTAAAAAAAGGAGGGAGTTGAGGCAGAGGAGTCGTTTTGCATTTCTTATGAAAACAAGGTGAAATGTAGGAAAGAAGTTAACAACAAAATGCAGCCAAGTGGGCTAGCATGGTTTTAAGCTTGCAGTACTGATTCCACCATTTGTGTTTTACAGCCTAAGTGGGAAAAGCACACACACAGCTGCTTTTTAAACAACTGCCACCCATGTGCTCCCCTCCTGCACCACTAACTGCTGCGCTCCCCACACTTACGCACGCTTACCCACACGCTGGGGATGGTCTCACACATCCTGAGCTGCTGGGAGAAAACAGAGGTTGCCACTAAGTTACATGTTATTGTTTATCCTTGTTTTACAACCTGGGAGCTGCACAGCTGGCCCGGCTAACCGGAGCTTCTTGCTGTTCCAGTTAGAGAGCTGTGTAGAGCTTGCCCATTCAAAAAGGAAGATTAGTTCTGCTTGGAAAGACCTGTGTCCTGACCCATCCTTTCCCTCCAATATTAAAACATATACTAAAACAGAAGAGAAATGCAGTGATAAGCAGAATTAAATGTTTTCACTGTCAATTTTATATAGAGGTCCAGAAGTTGAGGTAGAATAGGGTCAAAGTTTGGCTAGCTTTTGGCAACACAAGGAGGTATTTTCAGGGGGAGAGGAGAGGAGAAGGACTCTGGCAGGTGAGATTCAGTGTCTGGTGCCTGTAAATGCAGGTGGACTGTGTTAGAAGTGCAGGAATCCCAGGATATTCAAGAAAAGAGTGCCTTGGTGGTTTTGGAAAGCATTGTGGCATGTGCAAGCCCTGGATCCCCTTTGATGACGTCATGCCAAATCTCTACACAGGTCTCCAGGGCTGGACAGTCACCTGTGATCCAGATGTGGGTGCTGGAAAGTAGATGGTCATGTTTTTCTTATGTCTCTAGTGTGTTTGTCATGCTGGTAAGCTTTGGTAATTCACTGGATGACAGTTGGTTGCATTGCTATCTGATACTACACATGAAGCAAAGCTTAGACATCCTCAGCAGTTTTGTTCCAGGCAGGAAAGTGCTCATGTCTACATTTGGTCTGAGTTTGGCCTGTCACATCTCATTAACCATGTATGGTAGGTGACAATACTTCACTCCATTGCCGAGACCTCCTCCTGTTTGATGATGTTAACATGGTCGTCTACTTTCTGCTGTTTAAGGACCTGATCCTTTCACTTGTGTGAAGAGCTCATTCAAGAAACCTCATTGATTTCAAGGAGACTGTTTGTGTGCAAAAGAAGTGCTTGGCAGTATTTAGTCTTAGGCAAGCAGCTTTATTGCTAGAGTGTCTACTTCTCTGTATGCAAGGTAATATTCAAAAGGTTGCTTGCTGTTGTGCAAAAGAAAACAGTAATTCTTGGGGTGGGTGTAAAATGACTAAATAAATTTGTAAACTTTCCACATAAATCATATCTTTCCTGCAACATCAGGCTATGGTAGGAGACACATCTTCTCAAAGAGACTTGTTTGGCTGAGACACATCTTCTCAAAGAGACTTGTTTGGCTTGTAAGTACACAGCACTTTCATGTCCGTTGCCTCCTTTACAAGCATTAGGCCCAATCCTGCCACTGTGAAGTGTATGGCAGCTGTGGGTTTTAACTCTAGAAGCTGCAGGAAAAATAAGCTTTGAGAACTTCGAATTCAAGTTTCCAGGAGTTTTAGTCATAAATACAGGTGTCTATAGGATGCTTATGACTGATTAACTATCTAAATTGTGCTTTTTGTACATTTGCAGAAATACTTGAAAATGCATTGCTTTTTGTAATACATCAGGGGAGATTCCCCTTGTAGCACTTTTGGGTCTTGGAATACATCAGCTAACCTGGAGTAATTTGCACTTTTATCACTAATATGCATCTGTGGCCAAGATTTGTGATTTCTTCCATATTCCGTTTCAGGATGTACCCTAATCTTGCTAGAAAGTGTTAGAGAAATTTTTAAATGACTTTATGAATGACTCTAGCATTTTGCATGCAATTATGGTCCTGATGGGAACATACTTTAAAAAAACAACTACTGAAACAATGCAAGTCCTGCTCAGGTTACATAGCATATGCTAAACACTGAGAAAACACACAACGTGCTTTAGTGAACAAGGTAGGGGAATGCTCCTGGGAGCCAATTTAGAAGTGACTTAAGGCAACCATGGCTTTTTGTCTGTTTCTTTTGGCAAACTGGTAAAGCAGCAGAGGTGGCTGGAAATCTCTGGTAAGCCCCTGGGGGTGCTGTGCCTGTATAGAGACCAGGCTGTACACAGACACTCATGAGGAGGGGTTGGTTTTATCTTTGGACCTTGCCGCTGTTTTGTGATATTAGCACTGCTGTCATATGATTCTCTTCTACCTAGTCCCTGCATGGCAGAACTGAGAATGGGATGAGGCACTTGGACAGAGATATGTGAGAAATAATGAGGCTTTGGTAAACCACTGATGCCATTACAATAGTACTATTTCCCACCTTAGTAATAACCAGTTAAAATACCTTATTTATTTATTTGTTTGTTCGTTTGTTTATTTATATTAGGATCAATATACATGCAGTGAAGTGCCTGTGCAAACAGTGTGCTGATTTAGTTTCAACAATTTCCTGTTTGATAGTATAGTTATACTTGACTATGTTACTGTATATATCAAAGTATGGCCTTTTACCTGTTGAGACATTATTTAACTGAATGTTGGTAGCATTGCAGACATGAGGGTGTGGATAGAAATCCCCTGTGGTCTTTTTTAGACCTCAAGTGGCTCATTTCAATTTCTTATGGCATCTTATCAGTTGAAGCTAATGCTAGTAACTTTAACTATATTTTGCTTCACTGTTCCATAAAAATCAGAAAGCACAGTGAAAAGAGCATGTTTTAAAAACAGTTTTATTGGAGCCACAGCGTATGTGCACAAGCCATCGCAAAATGTTTGTGGGACCAAACCCTTGGCTTTCACCATTATCTTGGTTTAAAATACTGGGATAGAAGAGTTGGGTCCAAGTCAACATTGATATTTTTGGTTTTTTCCTGATGTTCTTCTGTCTATGTACAGTACTGTATGTTTTAGAAGATTTAATAGATTTATGTAATATAGAAATACAAAGGCATATGTATATCTATTTGAAATATGAAATATTAATACTAATAGGAGCTATACCATGATCTAGAAGATATCAAGGAGGCCTGTCATACTTCTATTACTTCAGGTAAATAACTGATTGACCTTTGTGGTGTGCTGATACTTCACTAATCAGAACCTGAAATCTGTATAACAACACTTCATTTACTTGATAGACAAAAGAACAATTGCACTTGAAGTAATGTGATTTCTAAATAGACACTGCCTGTCAAAAATAAATGCATTAGAAGTAAAATGTAGCTCAAGGAGACAATTAGCAAACAGAGGTGACACTGTAAACAGGTGCACCCATTATTCCCAAAGCTTGTGGCAATATATTCACATCTTTTAGACTGATGGAAGATCATGTGACAGTTTGGTGAATTATCTATCTGTATCATCTGACTGATGAAGCCTGCTGCAGTTGCAGATCATTTAAAAATGCATCTCACAAATTACATGGTAGCTGGGAAAAAATGCAGGTTTTTCTGAACAATGCTTTTCTGAAGCTATGTATTGGAATACCTAATTTTTCTTTGAAAGGATGTAGACCATTTCATTATGCTATGTATACAGTCAGTTAAGGTTATGCAAATTCATTACAGTGTTTGTTAATCTATAAAACATTTTCTATTCCAGTTTTAGTGACATTGAATATTTTTTTATGCGCTATTTCTGAAACATTTTTTTCCTATGAGCTGAAAGGGAGTAACACATTTTTTTATATAGACTTCTTAAATCGCTACTTATCAAGGAAGATTTGAGATGAGAACATTTGACCTACATCTTCTTGTGGGTAATTGGATTTTTTTTCTACATAGAAAATGTAAAACAAACAAGAAAGAATCTATAAACAAACTCCCTTTTTCTTTCTCTAGCAGACTGTGATGAGAGTAGTATCACTTATGATATATCCTCTTATGTGATGCGGTGAAAACTGCCTTAGATGGTGTACTGTAATTTAATGCACTAACAAGATAGTTAGGAATGAAAAATGCATTTTCCCAAGCTATCATTTCATAAGTATTATATTTTTTTCTATTTAAAACTGTGAGTTAATGATTGTTTTAGAAGTAGAGTTGTGTATCAGTAGATAGTTGTTCCTAATGATAACTAGGCTCCAACAGGGTACCTTTAACACCTGACCATGTTATTGTATCCTGGGGTTTGGGGCTGTTTTTTCTTAATTTTTTTATTGCTACTAACGTCAATTATGGTTATGATTCAAGACACTCCTGTGGAACTAGCTACAGCACAAAACTGCCTTTTGTTGTTTGGCACATACCAACAGAGGTGCTTCTGAGGAACCACAGGATCAGAATTAGAGATTTTAATTTTCCCCTTACCTTTCCACACCAAAATCCTGCTCCCACCTCTAGATAAGCACAAGTAAAGAAAAACTTCAGATCTTGTCAGCAGTTAGTAGGCAGTGGTCTAATAGACAGTGTGGTCTCACAAATCCTCTATGTTTTGCTGCTAATTGTACACACAAGCCGAGAGGCAAACTGAATTGAAATAATCCTACAGGTTTTAGGAAGACTCTGGAAGAGTCTAGGGTGGTTAATTTTAGGGATTTTCAAATAACTGGTTTCTATTGAGTTGCTGAAGAACTGGCTCACTGACTGTTTGATGTGGAGGCTGGGTTGCTCTTGTATGCTCGCCCCATCCAAAGTCTTTATGCAGATGTTAGCACAAAGGTTGCGTTTCACCTGTTTCACTGTCTATTGTAAGTGGGTGTCAGATGCAGTCCTCTTGAAATAATGCTTTTGTCAGGAATGGTGTCATATTGTCTTCAGGGATTTCTGGGAGGGGGCTGCTCTCAGCAGCCCCTCTCAGATGTGACCGAGAGGGCTTGTCCTTCACATCAGGGCAGTGGCAGGAGAGTCTGAAGGACAGGCAAGGTGGGCCTCCTGCACTGCCCTTCTGCTGGCACTACTGCCCAAACACAGCTGTTGTGTTCCTTTGTGATATCTGGACAGCAGAAGAAAATAATTGTGGCCTTCATCCGTGTTGATATGCCAATGTTTATTGTGTGTCTGTGATGTGCATCCTTTTGCTTCTTGTGGTTGTGTTTATTTTGTAGCCTTTTACCAGTTGTTCCTATGTCATCTTCAGTCTGCGTCTGCAACCTGTGCACATAGATATAGATCACTTCAGAGGAGTTTTGTCTGCTTAAACCAAAGTAAATCTGGATTATGGTGGTTCCTGACTGGCAGTTCTCTGATAAAATGCTTTTGTGTTGGAATATGCCAATTTTGACTGCTTTTATTCAGGAATGGATGAATTGGGATTGAATTTGCATGACATAAGGAAAGGGGGAAGGACCTCTGATGTCTATGGGGCTGATGTTCAGGCCAGGTCTGAAGCCTCCCTCTGTTTCAGGCATGACTTTGCATGGAGCCAGCTTTTCTGGGCAGTGAATACTGAATTACCTTACTCAAGTGGATTAGCTCCAAGATGAGGGAGAGTGGCTGATGCTGAGAGCTATGGGGTAGGTGCATTGAGACCCACCAGCCCAGGGACCTTGGCTGCTCCATGGCAGCGATGGCATGGAAAAGGAGAATGAGCAGAAGGCATCCTGCCCACTTGTTCACTTTTTATTTTCATGGAAGACTTCATAAGGTTGTGATTTTTCTGAAATGTAGAGAGGGGCTAAAAAAGGAATCTCAAACTTCCTCAGGACAGGATGATGCTTCCTGCCCAGCTCCCTTTCAGGCCTACCCACAGAAATTTTTTCTGTTGCTTATATTTTTCTTTAATGAGTCAAGCCCCTAAAATGTATTATTTCCTATTCAAAGTGACATTTTAACATATATTTGCCTGACAATATGACACACATATTGGTTTTAATGAGGGCCTCATTATAAAAACCCCCACTCATCTAGTGAATAAAATACAAAATATTTCACCTAAATGTTGCGTAAATTATTCAGAAACAGGGTGCCTTTGACAGGGATGCATGAGGAGCTCGGGCTGCCATTGTCTGTAGCACGCCTGATCTCTGGGTAGCGGCAGGACTCTCATCTACTTCTTTTGCTGGCACAGCAGCTTGGATCCCCAGGATGAGACCCTGCTTAGCGAAGAGGCCTGTGTCACATCCTCAAGTGCCTCACCAGGTCTGGCTGGAGCTGGGTGCTCAGTGCTGGGCAGCACAGGGTGCAGAGGAAAGAAAGAACTGGAGCAGATCAGGATCATGCGCAGGGTAATGCTCTAGCACACGCTGCACTGTACCCAGCGCTGCCTCAGCAGGCTCAGCCCTCCCTGGCTTCTAGGGGCTGTGTCTCCGGGTGTCCAGAGCTCTGGTAGGGAGGAGAAGTGGTGACAGTGTGGGTAATTTATAGGCAATTCTTCCTCTCTTGGGGGATCCCTGAGGGTCCACAGCTGGTGGCAGAGCCTGGCTCTCAGTGGCCAAGCCTGACCACACACCTGATGCATGCTTGCTTCATGATCCACGCAAAAGCAAATATATTCTCTATTGTTAAATATTCACCAACTAGAAAATATTTCAGACGTTAACATCCCCACTTAACGCTTGACATCCTTTCCTGTTCACTCCGATACCAGCCCTGCAGCAGCGCTGGCTTTGGTGGATGCAGGCTGGGATCCTGACTTGATTTTTAGCTTGTGCTCTCTTTTTTCTTTTTATCTTTCTTTTTCTCTCTCTCTCTCCCCCCCCCCCCCCCCCCCCCCCCCCCCTCTCTTCTTCCCCTCCCCCCCCCCCCCCGC
>WYDI02034231.1:0-15448 GCA_009867235.2 Psittacus erithacus | reverse complement strand
CAACATGAAAAGGACATGGAACTGTTGGAACAAGTCCAGAGGAGGGCCACGAGGATGATCAGGGGACTGGAGCACCTGTCATATGAAGACAGACTGAGAAAGTTGGGTCTGTTCAGCCTGGAGAAGAGAAGGCTGCATGGAGACCTCACAGCAGCCTTCCAGTACCTGAAGGAGGCTTTTAAGGATGCTGGGGAAGGACTCTTCATTAGGGACTGTAGTGATAGGACAAGGGATAACGGGTTCAAACTTAAGCAGGGGAAGTTTAGACTGGATATAAGGAAGAAGTTCTTTACTGTAAGGGTGGTGAGGCACTGGAATGGATTGCCCAAGGGAGTTGTGAATGCTTCATCCCTGGCAGTGTTCAAGACCAGGTTGGACAGAGTGTTGGGTGATGTTGTTTAGTGTGAGGTGTCCCTGCCATGGCAGGGGGGTTGGAACTTGATGATCTTAGGTTCTTTTCTAACCCTAACTATTCTATGATTCTATGATTTTATAAGAGAGGATGGTTTTTTGTTTTCATTTTCCACTGTCTGGAATGGAATTCTGCTTCATTTACTTGCATGTTTGCTCCTTGCTGTGTCCCACATTGAGACTTATATCCTAGGTAGACAAAACTTCTGTTGTTATCCAAAATACCTAGTTTCTCCATAGGCATTTTTACAGTGAAAAATAGAAGAATAGAGCTGTCTACTTTCAGAACACTGTGAGTGGAAACTGAGCACAACTAATGTCAGAACCCAAACCTAGATACCAACTGCATAGACTGTTGGTTTTCTTATTTTATGTTTGTGCAACTAAATTAAAGTCACTGTATGAACCCATTATTTTCATTAACTCTGAAAGCTACTGAGTGTTTTCCTTATATTAGAATATTTTTGTTGCAAAAATTGAGTTCTCAGATCCGTGATTTTCTGTTAAAAAAATTGAGCTTACATCTTTGTAACCAGAAGCCAAACATGATTTTGACATTGGGCAGAATACTACCTAGAATGTGTGAATTATTTCTGTAAATTAACAGTCTAGAATTCATCTCACTTAGTAATTGCCATTTAAAGGGTAGGCATGACATCTAAGGACTCTTCACCTCAGTGTGGGGACAAAGGCATATCCTAAAGAGAAACAGACAACCAGACTGTTGAAATGAATCACTTCTTCCCAAGTGCCTGTTTCATAAGTTGCTTGTAAAAGGTGACCAGTGGTTTCACTCAAATACTTTTCTTTTAGGTGATGTGAATCCTGTCTAAGAATAATAAATTCAGTAAAATATTGGAGAGGAAAAAAACCTAAACAAGATGTTCTGCAATGCAGGGCATTTGTGTGCCTTCCCACAAGTAAAATTATGCTTTGAATAAATGTGCCTATAAATATCAGGTAACTATGGGAATTTTTAAAGATTGCATGTTGCTGGAAGGATAAATAGAGACTGACTGCCAGAGCTATTAGGACTGAAGTCTTTTACTCAACAAAAAAGTTGTAAGTTTCTATTCACATGTGTAACATTGGAGGACAACATTTAAGAATCAAATACAGCAGAAACGGAATTGCATTGATGTGCTTGACACACTTGGTAGATTTCAGTAGTGAACAAAGACTAGAGCCTACCAGACCCAGGGAATTCCTGAATGTTCAAAGAATCGTAGAATGGTTTGCCTTGGAAAAGACCTTAAAGATCATCAAGTTCCAACCCCCCCTGAAAGCACATAAGTAGGAAATATGTATTTTTATTTGCTCAAATCATATACCGGGAGAAAAATTACAAAATTTAGGTCTCAAGATGGCTTCATCAAGGCTACCAAGACAGAAAACATGAAAGGGTAATTGCAGTAGAAACTCAGGAAAATTTTCACACGTTGTTCTCACAAAGCTTATATTCAGGAGGATTGCTTCCATGCAAGAAAGATTACAATTTTTCCATTCATATTTCCTGATTCCTAGGAGTTTCTTATGCTAGGGCTGTAGTGAAACATCTTAGCCCCTGAGGGCAAGCTCTATGTCCAGTGAGATGATTTCTTTTTCCCTCACTCTGATCTAGGACATGAAAGTGCAATACCAAGTATATGGGTCTACATTTTCTGTTACACAAAATCAAACTGCATACCTGCAGCCAAGAATCAGCATATCAGCAGTATAAATGCATCTGTGTTTTCTGGTATCCAATCTTTTACAGTTTTGCTGAGTAAGAGTGTAGTCTTCACTGACAGTTTAATAAAAGAAGAAAACTCCAATAAAATCCAAACAACAAAACAATGGAAAACATATTGCTCTGGAGTAAAGTATCATTCTTTTACAGTGAATTGCTGCATCAAATTCATAAGGATCTCCAAAGTCTACCAAAGTGAATCCTCTTTAGGCACAAATGAAGAATGGACAGCAGCAGCAAAAAAAATTGAAACCGCCCCTTAAAATACCTGAGAAAACAAAGGTCCCTGATGTTACCTTAAATATAATGAACACTAATAGGTACCCGCTGAAATAAGCATCCAGTGTAATCTTGTCAATCACACCAATGATCTGTGCAAATCGCAAATGGTGTTTGATTAATGAACAATTTATGCTCCATTTTCCTGAATGAGCCTAGCAGAACCTAGAAGTCACTTGGTTTCTTGGTTATTCCACAGAATCATGAATGTTAGTGTGCTAACTAAAGATTTTACAGTAAAGACTAGTTATATTTCTAGACAGTTACTGTCTATGCTTTGAACAGATGTTATTGGTGATCTTTGGTTTAGCTTATAGACTGGGGCTTTGGAGAAGTCTATACTCAAATATCTGCATGAACCAATTTGTGTACTAGCATTGCACACTGCTAGTTTGTGGATTATGGGATTATGAGTTCAGATATATGAACAGAAACATATTGTTCCACTTTTTTTTCCCTAAAGTGATTCCTTAGCCTAGAACTGAGTCCACTGTTTTCTCTATGGTCTTCTGTGCCCCAGATTTCTTCTAAGCCTACCATTCCTGTCTGCAGGAACTCCCCTAACACACAGCTGGTCCCTGTTCATGTCGTGTTGCAATAAAAGAATACCCATTACACCCAGAAAGGAGTGGGAGAAATGCAGCCGAAGATGAAATGTTAAGGTGTTCTTTTTTTTTGATCACACATTATTAAAATGAGCTCTTGTGCACAAAAAGTAGGAGGATGTTGGGCTTCATCTGTTTTTCAGAATCCTGGAGTTGGTGATGAGTTTCCTTGCCAGCCTTTCATTAGCTGTACACTCATAGTGACTATAGGTATGACTACTATCCTGAGCTCTTCGGACTCTGCTTGTCTCAGGCTTCATTGCAGTTTAAGTCAATTTCTAATCAGAGTGTAATTGATGTATTTTAATATGAATCACTACACTTTGCAGAACAAGCGTGAAAATCAATTCATTTACATTTCCCAGGCTGTGCAAAAGTCAGTAGACAAGAGCACTATTTGTGTAGAGATTCTTGAATTTAATGAATGTGTTAGTCAGCATGTTCTTTAAGATGGCATTCAAAAAGCTATCTCTTAGACTGTCTTCCAGCTGTTGCATAATATTCTGCTTTTATTTACAATATCCACAGTCACATAAATTCTGTTGACGTCAGTTGTTGTTCACTTCTTATAATTAGTGCATAATACTCTTCTTGTGTTCAACATAGGCAAGTGGAGGAGCTATTTTTTTTTTCTCTAAAATAATTAAGTTCTCATCAAAATATAATGAAGATAAGAAAATTAAATAAACTCTCTTATGAGTCGGAGTGAAATTTAAACTGAAAAACATGACACAACTATTTACATCTGGGGTTTTTCCCAAAAGTAAATAACCTTATTTTAAAAATCAGACAGTTCAGCTGGTGGCTTCACAAGTGTGTGCATCTGTCACATGAAGAGCAACCCCTGAACACTTAAATAAATTAATAATTTAGGGTATCATGAATCTTATGCCACCCACGTAGTTATTTCACTTTAGTAGTGTATAACTGCATAGAACAATAGACTTGGAACGGATTCCTCTGGTATGAAAGTAGCAGAGTGCTAACATTCAGCTTAAAGCTACCTTTGTCCCCCATCAGCCCTTTTTCTGAGCCCGCAATCAATGAAATTCACATTGAAATCAATGGAAAAACTCTTATTGACACTAAAAAGCCTCAAAATAATGCAGATTCATTCATAGATGAAAGACAGGATATAGCCTATTATTCTTATTCATACCTATTCTAAGCTTGAAATAGTAATTTTAAGGACCTGATTAAAAACAAAATAAAAAAATCTACTGTGCTAGATTGCTATTAAAGTTAAAAATGAAATAAAGCCTGGAAAAAAGAAGAGGATTAGAAAAAGCACCATCAATGTCTCCCTCATCATGCAAAAGCTTCCACTGGTGATTCATTTAAACCTTTTGCAAAACTGCTTTGCTAGAACTCTGCTTTAGGAAGAAATGTAAGTGCTAATGCCAAGACTAAACCACAGACACTTCTTTCAAGCCTAATGGAGGACTGAAGAATATCTATTTTGCAGAAGAGAATCTGAAAATATTTTCATCAGAATACACTTCCAATTTCACAAAAAGTCTATTTTTTATTGTTGGAGAGAACCAAATTTGTACCTTTTGGCATGCCCACAGGGATGGTTACATCTTGCAGATAACATCTCTGAGAGCTGCCAAACATCGTAAAGACAGAAAATCCAATGGCTAGAAGCGTTATTTGTTTGACTGACTTTGAAGAACTCAATCATCTATGAGCAGAGAGATACAACTCATTTGCAAGGTACAGGCTTGGGTATGTGGGGTTTTTATAAGCACTTAGTTTCAGGCCCAGTTAGCCCAGCACATACAGCTAAGAAATTGCAGCCTATTTTCCAACTTCTAAATAAGGGAAAGACTTGGGGCCTGATCCAAATCTCAGTGAAGTCAATGGGCATCTTTCCACAGACTCCAATGGACTTTGAACCGGGCTCTTTGTTCCAAACATTGCTGGTAAGCAAAGCTGTGAGAAAGTATTATGAGTGGTTGCTCTACTGGGCCTCTTTAGGAAAAAAACTTGCCTGCAAGATGTGGCCATGGACATGTGAGTGTGTGGGCGTGTATGTAAACTATATACAAACAGGAAAAAGCCATTTTCATGAGCAAACTGCTTTCCTTCCATGACTCCCTCCTGTCCCAGCTATTTTTGACTATAAGTACTACAAACAGAGCAGGATGGATATTTGTATCACTCAGACAAGGATTTCTCTTGGGTCAGCATAAAAATGAACAGAATTAAATCTCCTCTTGAGTGAGGCACAGGATATGTCTTGGTCTCCTCGTACACACATGCAACCTAAGCTTTCCATGACCCCCTTGGTTTTGTCACCATCTTTTCACAACTAATTGACATACCCCATATTGGCCTTACATTCCCTCCCCACCCTCAAATTGACAGTGGCTCCTTGCATTCCACCACTGCACCCAAATTCCACCCATTCTTTGGAAACTCCTGCCTCTATCCTGAATAAACTCTCTGTTTCTCCAGGGCAATTCTAATGACTTAGAAGGAGGGGGAAAAAATCAAACAAACAACCTGCCCCCCCAACAACAACTGAAAAGAAAACACAACAAAAAGCAACCAAACAAAAAAACAACCACCCAAAAAACAAAATGAAAAAAAACAATGAACCAACCAAAGAAAACCCCAAGAAAACCAAAACCAATGGGAATTTGTCATTAATTTTCCATGAATTTCAATTGAATCTGCCCATGTCTCCCTTTCAGGCTCCAGCTCACTCTCTTTTAGCTGTATCTGCAATGAAAGATCTTTACAAATGCAGACTTAAACTTGTCCAGCCTATTTACTCCTTCTGTCACTACCAGGCTCCCTTGATTGTCATAACTCTACTTAATTTTTGCTCAACATATTCATATTATGCAAAGGGACATTTTGAGGACTTCACATTAACGTAGCTCAGAAAATCATTTTACTATGCCACAAAAAAAACCCCAAACGTTATTCCTACAAGCAGTGTGTGAAGAGAGCAGATCCCCAAATCTGCTGCTTAAAAAATCAGTGATAACCTCCTTGTGTTTATTTTGCTGAGCTAGTTGGTGGCTACAGCGTTAACTGCAAATATTAGTTCTGAGATGTAACCTAACAGGAGATTTTGTTTTAGCCTGAATTTTAGCTGTAGGAAATCTGCACTGCACTCTACTATCTATTAATTTATCCTGAAATCACCAAAATTCATCAGCTTCACTGCTGGTTCCAATTCTATCCTTTTGTTATTGAGCTACAGACTGCTCCCATACTGTTAATAGTCCATTCATTTCTTCTTCCTAATCACTTGTAGATATGTGATTGAAGGTGATGGGTATGACTGCAATGCAGGCTGCTTCTCAATAGCATAAATCAGCCTTTGTTAAGGTCTTCCATATGAGATTTAATTCAGCTAAGGGTACTACAGCACTACTGAGTAGGCAGCAATGCATCTGCTCAAAATTTAGGAGCAAAGGCCCATTTTTGCATAAGGGTTTTCATCAGGGATTTGAGATTGATTGTCTGGTTGGTGAGTGAGTTTAGACTTTCCTTGGAATCATGTCACTGCTCTAAATTTCTGTAATAAAAGTGGGGTTTATTCTTTAAAGACACACCAGGGAAAAAGATCTTTCTTGACAAAATTATCTGAGCCAAACTGGATCCAGCTAAACTCAGTGGGAGTTCTGCCACTGAATTTACTGAGAGCAGCATTGCATCTCAAAGACTATACATATCTTACAACACTGTTGGATCTGTTCTTGTTACCTCTGATCAGAAATTTCTTGTTAAGGAAAACATAGAAGCCAAAGCATTTATCCATACTGGATCCTCTCCAGTACCAATTCCTTTTAGCTTCCAAACAAAGCATGAAATATACAAATGAGCATCCTTCTCACCTTCTGAACAGCCTCTCATCCTGAAAAAACAGTATGTAGAAGCTTGAAAACTGTCATTGGGGTTATTATATATATATATATTTTAATTTCACAAATAACTTTGCTTATGGCCTGAAAAGCAAGTTTCACTTGTTGAGTGGAACCACAGTACTGAGACTTTTCACAGTGACTTCTCCTGGTTTGGGGCAAGACACTTCCCCAGCAACCTTGAGACTGAAAGCTGATTTAGGCACCCGGTAAATGCCTAGGGTTTATTCCACACTCTAAACCCTAGGCATTTAGCAGGTGCCTAAATCAGGAGCCCAGGTCCGATGTGTCACCTCTGATGGCTCTAGAAGAGGGTGCAATGTGCATAAGTTAGGCACACACCTTTCTTCAGTGACTGTAAAATTTGCCATGTACAAGAAGGGTAAAATTTAGTCAGATAACCCAAGCAAGAAACAAATCTTAATCTCCTAACAGTGATAGTAAATACAGATTGTGATCAGTAAACCATAAACTGTTGAAAAAGGTCAAGACTGAGAACCACACAAAAGTCTGAATGTTTCTTGAAGCTATTTGAATCCCTTTTATCTGCTAAATTGGGCTGGCCAGTCTTGTGAGAACTGGGTTTTTATGATTTTTTTTTTAGTTCTTTCTGCTTCTGGATAAGCTGTAAATAGCCTGAGAAAGGCTTTCTCATAGTATTTTGGCTATTCCCATTCTAGTCCCAAGAGACCTGAGGCAGTGTGAAAACAAAGATGGAAAATAATTTTTAAGATTGCCTAAAAGCCTGAAGTTGAAGGGGTGGTGCATGATGAGAGACTGGAGGAGAGGGGAGCAAAGTAGATGACGAGGCCAGCTTTTGGATCTGAGTCTCATAATGTAAGAACTTAGGATGGCAGTTGTCAAGACCACAAAAATGCAAGAACAGCTCTACTCAGACAAAGATTTGTCTAGCCGGCTATCTGACTAGCAGCAGATGCCAAGTTAAAAGTACAAGAACAGGAGAAGCAGATATTCATACCTCCCTGAGGCTGCTCCCAGCGGCTTGTGTTCTATGGCTTTCTTGAGCTGGTCATGACATCCCAGTGCCAAGCACCTTATATAGGAGACAGGCTACACAGGCCCTTCCCATAGGGTGCAGGGACACTGCAGTTCCTGCACATCTTTTTCCTACCTATGAATTCACCACCCACCTACCAGCAGCTTCCTCATGAGGCACAAACAACCCCCACTGCTCTGAGCTGATCCCTCTCTGTACAGCAGACTGTCCACAGAGTGTAAGCATCCTACCAGCAAAGAATATTGGGAGGATTTGTCTTATTTATACCGGCCTCAAAAACAATTAAAAACCACTGTGGGAAATGAGAGATGGGAAGAGGGACAGATGGGAGATGAACCTCCCTTTATTGACTGCTACTGTCAAAACCAGCTAATTTCTGCCTGTATTAAGGTCCTACCGTGTGGAAGCAAAAGCAGAGGAGAGCTCTTTCTCCCAGAATCAACACAGAGGGAGGCAGCTGGCAATTGGGAGGCAGAATTATCTGTCAGGAAAGTATTCAATCAGGCACACACGTGTGTGTTTCCTGTGAACACGTTGGCCCCATGGCATGCATCAGCACAGCTCACCCCCGCCCCACAGCCACCACTCGCTGTTCCTGGGAGTAGAAGCGTCAGACTAAGGAGAGCAGCACATCTGTGCCTATGGCTGAGGGCCACATGGAAAGTGAAAAATTGCATGGAGCATTATGTTAATAGTAAATCCCAGTACGATAAGAAATGATTAGTCTTTTAAAGCAGGATTAAGCTTCATGAGGCATAGGAGAAGGGAGAAGACTGATCTCAGTCCAAAGTTTTTATTACTGAAACTTGTTTATTACCATGTAATATATATGCATATTAGAACAGGTGATATTCTTACTAAAACAGAAATCACAACAAATCCTGCCAGTAAAAAAAGGCAACATTTAACTTACTTGTGTTACAAGTGTACTTTCTATCCTGATATGTCAAGAGGCCCCCTTGTAGAGAATGGGGAGGAAAAGGACTCCCTTAGTTGCTGTATATGTGTAAGAATAGATGAAAAAGAATATGTAGCTATAAGAGGTATGACTTCTATCGTTGCACAGCTGACTCAAGAAGGTAAAGCCAGCAGAATTATGAAACTGAATAAGCCCCATGGCATTTATAAAATCCCGCTCAGCAACACAGCGGGATGCAGGAATATTCTCCTTATAGACAAATTGTCCTTCCTTTAACAGCTATGCAGTTGGCCAGCAGGGATTACTAACCTCATTAATATCTCATGTTTAGTTCTAGTTTATAAATAGAGCTGCAATTATGCATGTACATAGTCTATGTGACTAAGTGTTCTTATCTCTGTTTCCCTCCTGTCCTCTTCTCCAGTCTCTCCATTAATTTTATTTGTTTATTGTATCTGAATTTAGATTGCTAGCTCTACAGACCAGAAACATTTGCTGGGAGCTGTTGTAATACAGATATAATACAGATAATGCCAATTTCTTATGTAGTTAATCCGGTTGACAAAACCTTTTTGCAATTATTTTACTAACAAAGGAATAAGCGCTTTGGTGGGCAGTATCTGGATTAGAGCACTGGAGATTCAGGCCAGAAGCTATTGCATGGTCCCACTTTTTCCTCCTACCTTTCTTAGATGATTTACACTGCAATCTCAGCTGTCCTTGTGACTGTCTCTCAGCTCCTTATAATCTTGGACTAAAGGCAATTGCTCATTCCTGAAACCAGTTCTCTTTATGCTGCTTTTATATGTTGGGGAAGACACCAATGATATAAATGCTCAGCAGGAACAATCCTTTTTTGGTAGATCTGCTAACATTGAACAGTGGGAAAAAAAAAGACAAAAAATTATGTTTTTTCTTTCTTTACTATGAAAAATTTAAATGAGATATTTTCATCTGTTTGCAAACAGTTTTATTTGAGTATCAGGCATCACCCTCAACTGTGCGGTCATGACAAGATGAGCATGATGTTAGCCTCTGCAAGACTGACGGTAGGTCACTGCATTTGCCTAGAGCCCCAGGGTTGAATTGTCTGCTCTTTTTAAAAGGTTCCCACATTTCCCACCACATTCTTGCCCTGCTCTGTATGAGTGTGAAACACCTGTATTGTCACTGAGACAGAGTAACTTTATAAAGTGGCTGTTGCCTCTTCCTGCGTGCATTTGTGCTTTGGTGACTTCATTTCTGTAATTAGTTTTTTATAGTTAGTGGTAGAATGTAACAGGGGAGTGAGATGCTTAGAAAGTGGGATCAGTGGATGCAGATGTCTTAAGAAGAAGGGAGAATTTGAAGTATGTTCTCCATGTCTTGGGTAAAAGCCTAATGCTGTATCAAAGGATACAGCCTCTTCCAGTATTTTGTGAATCTAACTGATGACTTCTCTTGAACTGTTTTGATCAGATTAGCTCTAAAATAAATAGAAAAAAATTACTAATAACTTTATATAGTATGCAATAAGTGTACAATAAGTAATAATTTTCATTCACTTTTCGCTGAACTCAATCTGCAATGAAAAATGTTTTAGGTTAGTCAAAAGCATATGTTTTAGTTAATAAATGGCTTGTGTGAAAAAAATAATCTAATGCTAACGTTAGCTACAGATGAACATAATTCTCCCTTAGCTAAGAAGTTGTCAAACTGTTGTTGGGACTCTTTATTATTTCATGTTGCAGATGAAACATGATGATGACTGTGCTTCAGTAAAGTAGTTAAACAAACATCTTGTAGCTGTGAATTCACACAGGACACACAGTAAGCTCAGCTGCATCAACTTCTTTCATAGTATCACAATGCAACCCTGAGATCTTGCAGAAGTTTCTTGGTATGTTTTACACCAACATTTCAGAGCTTCTGAAAAATGGTTTTTTACTCTACACAAAATGGCAGTCAAGAAATATTATGCAACTAATGAAACAGCAACCCATAACCTGTAGCAGTCGGCAATCAGCAAATCAGTCCTTCTCTTTTTTTTTTTGAGGATTACTATAGCCTGAAGTTGTGAAAATCAATCTCACAACAAAACCTTCTCATAGTACTTCATGATATCCATTTAATTCCCCTTTGTTAGCTTGTCTTCTTCCTACACCGCTTCTTTTGATTTCAGACAGCCTGTGTGAGCTAAAAGTTAGGGCCAGCTAACGGATGTCTTCATATAAACCTTCACATAGGGAGAAAAACAAAACATTTACAAATAGCTTGGCTCATTCTTGAACTCCAGAAATTGCTTTAAAATGATTTGTAGTCTTTCATAAAAGTTATCAGTTCACTCAAAACTTGAGTCCACCATTTGAGCTCTGGTTTTTGGTATTACTAGGCCAAAGATGATGACTGAAGTATTGGCTTGCAGTGTGGACATAAAAAGCAGCCAGGATGCTGGCTTTCATGGGTAGAATCCACTTCTCACTGACACTGTGTACACATAATCCTGCTCTGCAACCTTCTCCTCTTCCCTCACTGGTTGTGCCCTCTCCAGAGCTCGGGACTGAGCCAGGTAGGAGAGAAAGTGCTTGAAGTCCTGCTGGTTTGCACCTGGAGCTGGAAAAAGGGCTGTTCCGCTGTGCTTACAAATATAGCACATTTCTTATTTGTTGCATCTGTGTTCTGCCATGACACTGCAGACATACTTTTTTTTTCTTGTGTATTTACAAATACCCCATCAGCTTAAAACAAATAATCAAACCCATCCATTAGGCATACATACGTATTCAGGGTTAATGTGGTGGAGAAAAGAGTAAAAGAAGTGGATTAACAGAATAATGCTGGCCAGACTGACAGCGATGAGATGTACGATTCCTCCATAAGAATGTGCCTGAAGTCAGCCATTTAAGGCCATGCTTTACTAGACTTACAGATAGGCTAAAAAGAATTTTTACTTCCTTAAAGTAAAATTAATAAGGAATCTTCAGGAATTAGCATACCAACTTTTACGGAAAAGTTCCATGGAACTTAATTACAATTAAACAAAGTGGGAGGGGAGATTATGTGAATTAGGCTTACAAAACAAATCTTTACATATAGAATTAGAAAATAGTTAGATAATTATGCATAATTTCAAGCTTTTACCAAGTTCATTAGAAAATCCTATCTCTACAGTACTGCTCTCTGGGAAGTTTTAAATAAATTTAGAAAGGTTATTATTCTCTGTTCATAAAGCATAAAACTATTCTGTATGGATTTTTTTACTGACTAAAAATGTTGTGTACTTGGCAACCTCATTGAGTTCACTGGCACTGCATACATTTGATGACAGTGGTTTCAAACCCAGAAATGTCAGCTAGGGATCAAACCAGAATAGAGCAAAACCAAAGGAGAGTGCTCCGTGCAGTACCATAGAAACAGGAAGATGTCTGCTGTCTTGAAGGTTTAAAGGATATTGGTTTTCCAGATTTAATATAAAACCCTTATTTTGCTCCTATTTAGAGCTGCCATCTAATCTGGGTTCACCACTGCAGTCCTCAAAAGGCGCGGAACATATTTAATCATTTATGGAATAGATTTATCCATAACTGTAAAGCTCTTAACGTCTGCACTGCAATTTTTCTTTTTTGTTTCATTTAATTACTCTTCAAAAATGTACTTACTATTTCCAGTTCTCTGTAACTCACCAATTTCAAATGAAACAGGAGAGCACAGAAAGTGGGTAAAACTCAGTCAGCATTGTTTTATGACACTAAGAAACAGTCCCAGCACTTTCTGTGTCATACATATCTGCAATTAGGAACTCTTTAATAAAAAGTGCAAATATACTGCAAATGAACTTGTTTGCTGGATGAAGTCCATTAATGTCATGATGATAAAGCTTAAGTAGCATTACTAAACATTTTTTCTATATATCTCTTTTGGCAGAAATTAATGTAGTTAGAGTTGATTTATGTTGGCTAGCATTTCCATTTAAGACTGGTTGAGGCTTCCTACAATGCTTTACGGAGTGGAAGAAAAGGAGTAGGATAGAATAGGATAGGACAGGACAGGATAGGATAGACTGGACTGGAATGGAATAGGATAGAATAGAATGGAATGATATTTTTCAATAAGTGACCTACAACAATCATCAAGTCCAATTACCTGACCATTTCAGGGGCTGAACAAAAGTTAAAGCATGTTATTAAGGGCATCGTCCATATGCCTCTTAAACACTGACAGGTATGGAGGGGGGTGGGAGTGGATACATATAACAATTGCCCATTAAAGCAATCGTTCCACTGAGATATTAGGGGATCTCTGTGGCTTGGAGGATTGTTCTGTCTTCATTCCATAGAAAATCATTCAGAATTCAGGCATGTTGCAAAGTTCTGAAAAATCAGTCAGCAACAGAAACCTGCTAGTATTTAATAGCTAGGCAACCCTCCTGAGATTTTATTTGTACTCAGCATGCCACAACCCACACCTGCACACTCTGAGCTGTTCTTGAGGTAGGACTTGGCGGTTGCCTACTGGTTTGGTGCCTTAGGTAACATAGGAAACTGGCTTCCTCGTATCAACAAAGCATCAATTAATACTTAAAAATGGTTATGAAAGCTTCTTTTTCTAGTCACCTATGACTGAGGAGAATAGAAGCGTTCTGTTTTGCTTAACCTAGTAAAGGTTTATCTCTCAGATATATCCCCCCTGTACATAAAAACTCCACGGAAGGTTGCCTGATTGCTGTCACCAATGGACAATGCCAGATGCTGATGTGTTTTCTTGGCTTTAGCCAGGCCTTTCTGCATGAGGTGACCTCCAATCCCCAGAGGATGACACACATGGGTCATGTTAGTAGGCCTGGCGTGAGGGGCTAGGATGTCAGAAGAATTCTCTCCATGCTGAGACCATGAAGGAAAAGACTTATTCCCCTCTTGCCAGCAGTCTGTAGGGGCAGACAGGCCCTTGGAGGTACAGTGGAAATCAGCAGCATCACAGAGGCTCAAGGTCAGCCTGGATTCCCTCCTTCTCTGCTGCAAAAGTCTGGTTGATCATGTCAAAGGTAGGAGGCTGCACCTGTTATGCCAGGCTGCATGGCATGGCACAGGCTGTGCAGTGTGCAGATGATGGGAGTAACAGACAGAAAGCATTCAATGTTGATTTCACTGGACACCCTCACTGAAGTTTCTTAAAATTGCAGTCTTTAGGTTTGTAGAAAGTACTGCAGGAAGTCCCAAGCAATTAGGCTCTAGGCATTTCAGCTTGGAACACAAAATTACCTAGTTAGCTTTTGACCTTCATCTCTAGGTCCCTACAAAGGGCTAATAATAATGTAGCATCTCAGCTGGGTGCTGTGAAAATTAATCCATTACATTTGTGAAGTATCCAAATACTCTGAAACTGAGCACATCAGAACAGCCATTGAGAAAATTAACAAATCTCTGTTCCGAGGAGGGCTTGAATAGTGTGAATTAAATAAGATCTCTAAGGTCACATACTGAATAAAAATAAAAGGAAATACTATATATCCATGCATTGAATAAGGCATAGATACTGGGGGAAAAACATGATCATGTAATGAAGGTCTGAATTGCAATGCACGCACCAGGTGGCCGACAGAAACTTGGGCTAATGGGCAGAGGGATGAAAGAATAAGAGTATATTGTAATACTAATGTACAGGGTAGGATGAAAAATGAGCTTCTAGCTTGTTTCTGCCCTTCAATAATCCCATTTGTGCATCATGGTCTGTACGGTTAACTGTGCGCTGCCTGCCTGGGGTGGCAGGCGCAGCATCACCCAGAGCCCACTTGCGGGGCCCGTGAGCAGGCAGAGACAGAGGCTGGCTCCAGGCTCTCTGTCAGGTAGCAGCATGGGCAGGAGGTAAAGCATACTCCCTGCACAAGCCACTGCAGGGACTGCTGCTCCTGAGCAGCAAAAACACAGCCTCAGCCTCTACCTTCTGTATTAGCAGATACATAGATAGAGTGTCTACTCGCTATGTGATCTTGGAGAAGTCACTGCATATCTTTTTTGCTCACAGTTCTTGATTGTACGTGTCTGAAGAGTTACCAATGGCAGAGAGCCCAGGGCTAGGGCTATGATGGGAGGTCTCTAGGTGATACTTGCTATAAACCTTAGAGCTCTGATGAATTTTTCTGCAAATGTTTGGCAGCATTTGCAAAACATTAGTAATGCTTCCTGAATATTTAAGGATTCCATGTCACAGTAAATGAAGCATCTTACATTGAAAAAGCTGGTGAGAACTCAGCAGTTCTAAAGATCTGGTTGCTTTTAATAAAATGATTATATGGAAGACAACCGCTTGTTGTCCTGCCTTCTTCCCATGTATTTTTGTGAGCACTTTAAGAATATTAATGGCAGCACAATGATAACTAAAAATCATAGAATCATAGAATAGTTAGGGTTGGAAAGGAACTTAAGATCATTTAGTTCCAACCCCCCCGTCATGGGCAGGGACACCTCACACAAAATCATGTCACCCAAGGCTTTGTCCAACCTGGCCTTGAACACTGCCAGGGATGAAGCATTCACAGCTTCCTTAGGCAACTCATTCCAGTGCCTCACCACCCTTACAGTAAAGAACTTCTTCCTTATATCCAATCTAAACTGCCCCTGTTTAAGTTTT